>JAGDQP010055939.1:0-13039 GCA_022664845.1 Lepisma saccharinum
CGAACAGAATTTCTGTTTAGGGTGTATACACCATAACCGTGGCTTAGCCATTTCTCATTAGGATTTCCTCGACACTCTTTTTCTTCTTTTATATACAAATGCCAAATTAGTGTTTCTTCCAAGCTACCTTAGGTCCCCTCCCCCTATTTAACACTGCATGATTCATGATAAATACAGAAAGTTTAAAGTTACCAAGTTTAAAAGTTATCTTGCTCGTATATAAGGTCTACTTAAATCTATATTTGATTCATTTAATAAGCTCTTTGCTAAACATAAAGCCTTATTTGCTTAATTTTATGAAAAGAATACATATAAGAAAACTTATTGTTGCAGATTCTGACAATATAGTATATATCTTTTTAGTAGATCTCTGCTTTGAGAGACATCACCAGATGGCTGGAAGCACGGTGTTACTATGATTTTCTGATGTTTAAGACGTATTTCCATTCTTTTCTATATAGCATAACTAGAAGACAAAGACTTTCCTTTACGATGCGACAGACTTCTAATTACTTAGGTAGTTAGCATGGGTGAAGTCAAGTCAAGGAAGTGAAAAACTTTGGTAAACTTAATGCAGTTTAAAATCCACAAACAATCACGCCCCATGCGGGATTTGAACCCGCAATCTCGTGAACGGCCTTAGCCCAGCGCCGTAGCCCGCGTGGCTACCGAAATAGTCTTAAATTTTGTGAAGAAACAAAGATAGTTTAGGTGCCTCTGGAAATCACACTGATACACCTGAATTACTATTTACAGATTTGAAACCAACATGCGCTGTAACAGATGAAGAAGTCTGATAACAGTATAATGAAACGAACTTCACATTGTTTGATTTTACTGTATACTCTGTTTACATTGAAATTATTTGCACCACTAATTATGAGTTTGCCATCCCCGAAAAATGATGGACGAAACACTGACCCGTCTTCGGAAATAAGCTACTAACTCACATTTGTGGGTGTTTGTTCATCGTTGACTGTTCTATACAAGTAAGTGTAGTCACATGATCCGGGTTCGAATCCTGGCAGGAGCATGTGGGATATGAACTAAGAATTTCATTGGATTTTCCCGTTTTTTTTTTTTTTTTTCTAAATTATTTAGATTTCAACGCAGATAAACGTAAATTACGGACAAAAGTCTGTTTTGAACTTCAATAATGATTACCATTAGCCTAAAAGAAATACGAATAGAAAACTTCAAAACTGTGTCCAAAAATTTTGGGGTAATGTCCAGAAAGTGCCCACATACAATTTGGGATATATTATTCGTCAAAACCCAATGATACTCATTACTGAAGTAAGACTGATATTAACGTCATAAACGAGATAGTGAGCATCTAAGGATGAAACCTACAATTGGGAACTTTTTTGTCGATATACATTTGACTGCTCTTTATTGTAGAAAAGTGGGATATGTCTGCTGCCCTTTTTAGCCTAGTAATCCTATAAATTCCCTTCGCCGAAACAATGATGAAGAAAGGAAAATCTCGCTTCCTACGAGAAAAAAAAACGCACATCCTCAGTCTTCTTCTATAGTGTTCATTTTTTGGTGAAGAGGGTTTCGAACCACTGGGTTCAATGGGCTCTCACAAAACTTAAATCCCTGACTACTCGTACAACCTGATGCCCTATTGAAGTTCGTAATAAGTTTTAGTCCGCAAAAGTTATCTTCTGTTTACCTACATGCAAATCTGAATAATCGACGTCCACGCAAAACGGCGGAAAACTCATCTGACTTTAGCCTTACCCAGATTATTTAATCGAGACGAGCCGAGGTCATTAGCTATTAAGACCAACGGTCAATTCATACAATTTTTTTACGTAAATATATTTTGTATATATGGTAATGTACTGTGTATGTGTGTCCAAACAAGGGGCAAAAGCGGGAACAAGAATGACAAAACACAGATAAACGTTACTTATGTATACAACATAGTTATTCAATAATTAACATCACACATGCATGGTCAGCAAAAGAGAAAAATAATTTCTCTACTTTTTTCAAGCTGCTGTCCTTCATCTTGTACTCTTTGTTCTACCAGCTACTTACATGTAACTTTTCCTGTTCTTCCAATGAAAGCGAGGCGAAAGGCCCTAACATACCAAACAATTGCCATTTGTGTATGTTTATATTTACCACTATGCGAATAGTATTTGCGTAACGTAATTACTCCTTTCCCTATTGGAAAAACACTGTGGCAACCTAGCCACTCCACGTTACTTTTTCCTCCCTAACATTTTCACTTTTTCTCTGTGATCATGCTTTACCGGCGAATTTTATTTATGTAAATTAACACACACACTCACAGAGTTATTGCTATCTCTGGCTTCGGATAAACATTAGTTAGGATGTAAACCGAGTCCCGCTGGCACCGGCCATCCTGAGTGCCATCAGGGAAATATCTGGTTGGTACCTACAATCTTCTTTTCTATTCCTTCTCTCACGGCAACGGCAAAGAATTTGACGTGCATGCTGTAATACCTTTGTGGCCCATTTTTGTTGATTTTCTCGATTTAGTCTAAAACTAGTAGTTTTAACGAAAAATTGAACACTAACAAAGAATTATAGTAGTATTTCTTGTATTTAGAGAGAAAGAACAATTAATTATCAGTATTTTGTTTTATAGTAATTAGCCTAATAAAACGGTAATTAATTTAATTTTAAATAAGCTACTTACTGTTAGCCAAGCAGTGATGACAAATTGTTCTTTTCCTCTAAACAAGAAATACTCATAGAATTCTTCTTTTCAGATTTCGATGGAGCATTTAGTTTTTCAGTAAACTGAGAAAAACGACAAAAATAGACCTCAAAGGTCTAACGTCTCAGACCGCGCTATCTGGTCGGTTTAGCTTTTTTACCTATGCGTAGAAACTGGTTTTCTATGCAAAATAAATTACCCTGTTAACTATGGTAGGAGATGCACAAATAATTCTACAAATAAAAAGTGAGCAGCTTTAGTCGATTAGGCATAATCAGACACAATACAATGGAAAAAGTCGAGAGGAAATGATAATGTGGACCGCCTACGCTGCCATATTGAAAGATATTCTGTTTCTTCTCTTTATAAAGCTACTTTCCGTGTAGTCAAAAACGTCCTTAGAAAGTTATTCCCTTTATGAAATATTGTAGAGACTAATTTAAAACTCTATTCGTCAAACATAAAACAATATTATAGTACCTTTCCCCACGTAAGAAGGAACGTAGGTTCTTTTATCTATGGAACTGCTCCCAAGCTGGAAGTTCTCAACCTCGAAGTCCTGCGAACTATGTGGCATTGGTGTCACAGCAACAGGGTCTGATGGCTGTGGCTTCTCCTGAGCTTTCAATTCCATTTGGTCGTGGTGAATCCAAAGATCCGGAGGTTTGATTCCCGATTTTCCTAACTTCCCCTTAATATTTCCTTTAATATACCTTCAAAGACAGTACGACGTATTAGTTACACAGATGCTAAATACAACACAGAACATTAATGACTATAAAACTTACCACATTATTATGTGAACACAAAATATACTACTGCGTACAAAACAAAAATTAATAAATGAAAAAACTAAATTCTACACACTTCGTTGTCGCTGTTAAAATATTACAAGGAAATATCACAAAAGCAAGAACATAAGAAAGAAAAATACGGCATGAATTTAAGCGAAGATAACGTTTGGATATTTCGGCTATTTGAATTTGAATTGAATGGAATTTTATTTATGGCCTTTAGGTATCTAAGGTTTAGGCCAGGATAGGGGAGGGGAAAGAATTTGGGAAGATTTCGGCCAGGACCTATATTGAAGGTGCCATCCCAGGATGTATCTGGTGTGACTGAGGAAATTCGTTTTCTGGTGTGACTGAGGAAAAACCCTGGAAAAACCTGTCAGCATGGTCGACCGGTGGAATCGAACCCACGTCCTCCCGAATGCTACGCCAACGCTCTACCACTGAGCTATGGTGGCTCGGTATTTCGGCTAGTCTTCACTTAAACTGATTTACATTCGAATAACGAGGAGAAAAAATTGAAGACTACTGGGGTAAAATATATATATATATATGATGGTTCATTTTTCGATGAAATGAGGAATGCAGTGGTTTTTAACCTATCATTATTGTAGAACATTATAGAGCAACTAGAAATTGCTAAAAAGATTGAAAATTAAGAGATACTGGCGTATTAAGTCCAGTAGTCGCATGCAACAACCTAGAGATTATGAAACTAAAACTTATCTCCCAGAAGTACGAGAAATGGACCTTCATCTTTCTTCCCTTGTACTTCAACTATTTCTTAAAACAACTCTCTTTTCTCCATAGACTGGTAATATTACTACGAAATGACAGTTTGATATTTCCATTAACAACTGTTCTGAGCAGAATCTTTCTTACTACAAGGTATATCCAGTACAAACCATGGTCGCTAGAGAGTCAGGGGTTTTACAGTTTTATCTCGTACTCCGTCCTGCTCTACTTACGATCACTGTTGTTGATATTATGTATTCTCCGTGGTTTAATGAATCATCCGTATGAAAATCGAAAGTGGGGTCATCTATAAAAAAAGCTCCGTGAACAAAAAGTCATTCAAAAAACACATTAGCTGCGTTTTATATACTTATCACTATATCAACTGCTATATTACTGAAACATGTCCATTAGAAGTGTCTCATAGTTATTTTATTTAACCTATATAAGTAAGACGTGAAAGTTCTACGTAAACAGTGCGTATGGCCACTATCGGATGGCTGATATTGAGTACAATGATGAGATCCCTTTCTCGTATTCATAAAAGGAGAGGAATGATGACCCTCACTTCGTGATTTTACTTCAAAATGACGTAAGTAGTGAAAGTGTGATATGGGAAAGAAGAAAAGGGCAGTAGAAGGATGTGGTGGCGCACATCGGAGGTATGCCTGGAAAAGCCAGGGTATTTTGATCAACCTACAGACAGACCTTATTTTCAATTTGTAAAGTGTATTTGCTTTTCCTTTCATCATTATAATCACTACTCGAAATTAGCGGAAGATGGATGCTCCCGTATTACATTTCTAATATGTTCAAATTGTTCTCAACCTCTTTGTTTTAATTATTTTTTTATCACATTCATTAATTAAAATTTGCCTTCTTCACAGAACTTGTGTCACATTATGCAACCTTTACACCATACACTTGTGGAAGCAAAGAACACTAATGATGTGCTTTTCGAGCGACTTTACCCGACGCTCTCTTTGTAGCTGGCGCCACTTGTGCTTTTGATGCAGATGATTCTTTAGACTATAAGAAATGCATAGCATCAACAAAGGTGATCGTAGGCAGAACAGGACACGAAATACAACCTAGAAACCTCCTGGCTCTCTAGACTTCGGGATGGCCGAGAGGTTAGCACGCTCGCTTTCTGTGCGCATGATTATGGGTTCGACTGAACCCAGGGTCCACTGAACTGAGTGGTTCATAGCCCACTTTACAAAAACTGTAGGTTCCGTCCTTAGAAGCTGATCATCTTGTTTAAGGGGTTAACAATTCAGTCACTCCTGGCTACAGTTACGTTTGGGCAATCTAATAATTCTGGTATTACACCATACTCAATGAGACCTTCCAATTGAGGTACAACATGTTAGGGGTTAGGCGCTGAAATTTCCCTGTTTTTTCTTGTTTGAGTAAAGCTAAGTTTATTGAACTAATATAGAAAACTAACCTACCGATCTGAATAAGAATCTGTGTAAATGAAAGTATTTAAGTGATTTATCGGTTTAAAAAAAAAACTTACTGAGTATGTTTTATTGATGATCTTTCTGTAATATTACGTACTTATTTAATGTTCTTTATTTATGCATAAATAAAGTACCAGTACATAAATTCTGTACTGGTTTGTTAAGTGTTACATCAATGTAGTAAGTAATCGTGTTAAGAAGTGAACCTGGGTCCCACTGCTTGGGAGTCGCATTATTTAATGTAATTCCTAGAACAGATATTTTTTTTTTTTTTTTCGAATAAACATTTTGCTAGCAGTTTTTAAATTAAATATAAACTCGGAAGAATCTCTCATATAGCGAATCTGGCACTTCTAGTCACTTTGGGTATTGGGGCAGTTGGTTCTAGCTTCAGGAAGAAGTTTCCACTCTTCTCAAATGAAAGAACTAACGAGATGTTGTGCTTTTACAGCAATCTCAAGCGACGCCCTAGATAGTAATAACGTTGCAGAACAGATGGAGATAATGTTCTGACTGGTGGTGTAAACATGTTTAGATATTTTACTGGTGGTTTTAAAGAATGGCATATGGATCATTTTTGGATACCATATAAGCGAAGAAAGACTATTCACGTAATATTATGAAACATTATAAACTGTTAGACGGCATGTACCTAGTCGGGTCGTAAGTTCTGTCCCAAGCTTGTACGAAAAATTCCAGTAGTTAGGAATGATGTATGAAAATAACCTAGCATTGATGTAAAACGGTAATGATGGTTGAACTTACAACACCATTGTTTTCCTTTGTTTCTTGCAGAGTGAAGATGGAATGGGGAAAGAAAGAGGATCGTATCGCAGTTCTGGCCATACACAAGTGCGGACACCCTCCGACGACTATCTTTAAGTTACTGCGGAAACTGAACATTACACAAAAATTTGTTTATCGCACCATATAGCGATATAATGAAACATCGTCTATCGAGGATAAGCCTCGCACTGGTAGACCTCGCTCGGTTAGCACACCAGCTGTCGTTAAGGCAGTGAAGGCACGAATCGCCCGAAATCCGATCCGTAAGAAGAAACTCATGGCCCTGCAAATGATCATATCGCGATCATCAATGAAAAGGGCGATCAATGAAGACCTGCATCAATGAATGCATGCCTATCGCAGAAGGACAGGCCATTGGTTAAATCAGCGCTTGATGAGAATGCGACGTGACAGATCAAAGTTGCTCCTGCAGCAATACGCGGATAACAAGCATCGACAAATCTTGTTTACAGATGAGAAAATTTTCACTGCTGAAGAACACCTGAACCACCAGAATGATAGAGTGTATGCTACAACCAGTGCTGCAGCATGTGAACAAGTTCCCTGAGTCCAGCGAGGTCATCACCCAGTATCAGTGATGGTTTGGCTGGGTGTGTCGTACTGGGGTCCTACTGAAGTCCATTTTTGCCAGAAAGGTGTCAAAACAGGTGCCCAAGTGTACCAGGAGGCATTCTCGACAAGGTGGTGCAACCCTTGGCAACACTCTGTTCAACAATAAGCCTTGGGTGTTCCAACAGGACTCAGCACCAGTTCACAAGGCGAAATCAACTTAGGAGTGGTTTAGTCGCAACAACATTGCATTAATCACCACCGAAGAATAGCCGTCGTCCAGTCCAGACTTAAATCCTCTACAAGATCTGGTCCTAGTTGGAGGAGAAGGTGTGTTCTCAACCTCACAAAACTTTGGACCGCTTGAAAACTGCTATAGTGAAAGCAGTGGCTAACATAGACATGAATGTGGTGCGTGCTGCCATTGATGATTGGCCGCGTCGTTTACGAGCCTGTGTCCAGGCAAGAGGAAACCATTTTGAATAAATGTTGTTGCCAATCGATTGTCACTTATCTTTGTTTTATTTCGCAAAACATTTTCATTTTCCTCCGCGTATTTTACTTGTTATAGTCTTTGCAGTTGGGACGGAACTTATGACCCGACTAGGTATATTTCTGAACACAGTATGATAAAATTCCGTTTTAACATCAACAGAATAATTATTATACAAAGTACTAAACCATATTACTAGAGTTTCAATGTCAAAGCAAATGAGTTATTACAGTTAAATTATCAGCACTTACCCTTTTTTGCTGCGCTCTTTGTTAAGCGCACGTCGTCGACAGCATATTGCAATCGTTGTAATAATGGCAACTACGACTAATGTACTGCATCCCAAAATTATGTACATTACAGTGTTGCTGAGCCCTCGGCCATCTGTAAGACATTGAGGAAAAATCTCTAGAACTGCTAGAACAAGTCAATCAGTTATTTGGAAACAAAGACTACACACAAAAGAATAAAATTATACTACAGAAAGATATTTAGAAACAATCGAAAAATAATTAGATTGCATTCTGCATATGAAAACAGCACTGTTCTTTTACTTACTTGGAAGGAAGAATACACTGCATATACAATCACAAGATATATGCGTCATTTAACTTGACGATCGCACCACTTCACCACTGGACGTCATCTGTCACCAAGCATGAGGTCCACACATTTACGGTTTTCCTTTCCCCATATCTGTTCGAAGTGTATTGTTAAAGTGGTAAAGCACGTCATTTCAAGCAAATATCGTTATCGATTTCTTTTTTATTTACAGATTTAACATTATGGCCTAAAAGGAAGCTATGGCTTAAAGAGAGATGACGTCTCTCGGCAAACACTTCCGAGGAAAGGGCGGAAAAGTAGTTGCTAGTGCCTTAAGCAAAATTCCAATTCGCCAGGGAAAACTGAGGAAAGTCGTAGTAAACGTCTAAAAAACCTCTCCGTGTTTCCCTAATGGATCTTGATGAGGCTGGATGGTTGCCGAAGGGGCCATTAGTTTCGGTTGCGCTGCAGATGTTCAAAAGTTAGGATGTGTGAAAGAATCACGAGAAATACACTGTAATGAGGAATGGTTTTTATTCAACATCCAAACACTATTACAGTGAATCATCGCACTAGCGTTAGTGCATCAAATGTAGATTCACGTATAGTATTATATTTGCATTAAAGGGATGTGTACATATACAGCTCACTTTTAAATGAATGATTAATGTAGAATTGAATTTATTTTAAGGCCTGTAGGCAACTATGGCTCAGGCCTATGGATGATGATGGGATGAATTGGTAGAAAGAAGGAAGAGGGAGGAAACGGGAGCACCCCGAGAAAACCCGGGGTGTGTGGTAAAATGTCCACGCCATCCATGTACGCGATGTGCTGGCGGACTCTTCTTGACCTGTGGCATGGAGCGTTGTCAAATTGGAACAACAGTCGCTTTCGGTTCACCAGTGCTGGATAACAACGGCGCACAATGTCTTATACCCCTTGCAGCTGTTCACCATACAATATTCCATCTATGGAACGACCATGTGGAACGAGCTCCCAGTGCACCGGACCTTCGAAATTCCACCACACACACAGCATTGTCTTCTCTTCAAACCGCCCTCTTTGAACCACTGGCTGCGCCTCGGTACCTGGTCCAAGCCATTGTTTCCCGGTGTCAGGATAACGAAGAAAGATCCACTTTTCATCATTCGTGATGATCCGCCGCCAACACCTGTCATCAGTTGGGTTTCGAAGCAGTTCTTCACACAGGGTCACACGTTGTTGAGCTTGAGCGGGAGTCAAATCATGGGGAACCATTCTCGGTTGCCTGAAGCAAAACCCAAGTTGATGCTGATGACGAACGACACTGGTTTGTGATGTCTGGACCTCATCTGCCAGCTAACGGGTACTGGTTCCTGGGTTTCCTTCAACAGCGTTCAGGAGGGCATCGATATCCGTCGTCACAGGGCGTCCACTCTTGGGCTTGTCATAGAGACTGGTGTCACCAGACCGAAAACGTTGAAACCACTTTCTAGCTGTGGACGGGTGGACAGTACCTTCACCTTCTACGGCACAAATTTCCTTGGCTGCTACTGCTGCATTCAATCCCTTTTTCCAGTAATGGCGCAGAAGCACACGACACACAAGTTTCTCCTCAGCAATTGTCCTGCCAACTGTGTATTCAACGCGTAGTTCCTCCCACACACCGTTAGCGCTGTGATCAGACAGACACGTGACACGCTTTCTGCCACCACCACCTTCACCTGTTCTACACGTTGTACATGGTTTTCCGGCATCGAGTGGGCGGGGCCACCCAACGCTACGAACATATGACTCACCCTGGTACATATGTGTTATTCCTCATTCCTGTGATTTTTACCTTACTAACTAATATTCGACATGATTGGATGCTTTCCCATTACATTACGGCACATGTACAGATCCTTATCAGAATAATGGAAACACCTGTAGTTGGCAACACGTCAGATGTATGGGTTGGCAGTGGTGTCGTGGCGACAGCAGCGCCGGACTGCTGGTGAAGGTGTGTTAGGTCGGTCTCCATACTACGTCATACGTCGTGGAACAGGAGTGTGCAGTGGCTGCAGCAGACGGAGGTAGTGTAAAATGGGAGACCTCTCAGTTTCAAAGAGGGCAAATTGTTGGTGCGCGGTTATGTGGAGTGAGTGTGACGGCAGTGGCTAGTGTGTTAGGTGTGTCGCCAGGGACAGTGTCGAAGGTGATGACGGCCTACACAACACACGGGAAAACCACATCGGGGAAGCGGAACAGTGGGCGGAAGAAAAGCATCAGTGACAGGGCACGCCGGGTATTAAAGCGCATTGTCACGCGGAACCGTCGTGCCACTGCGGCGTAAGTGACGGAGGAACTCAATCAGCACCTCCCCCAACCTATTTCGACAATCACAGTCCGCCGCGAATTACATGACATGAACTTACGGGGTCGTGTTGCACGGGCCAAACCTCTCGTCAGGGACCAGAACGCTTTAGCACGCCGCAAATGGTGCCGCGACCATGCAACTTGGACCGTTGACGACTGGAAACGTGTGGTATGGTCGGATAAGTCACCATTCACCCTATTCCAAACCACGGGCCGTGTTTATGTGTGGAGAACGCCCAAAGAAGCGTATGATCTGCAGTGTCTCCGCCCAACTGTGAAACATGGCGGCGGCACGGTGATGCTGTGAGCCGCAATATCATGGTTTTCATTGGGTCCTGTGGTCACACTTCGCGGACGCATCACTGCCAACGATTATGTCGCAATTTTAGGAGACCACTTGCATCCTATGGTCCGGATGTTGTTCCCGGACAATGACGCCATATTCCAGGATGATAATGCACCCATTCACACAGCTGGAGTTGTTGCAGCGTGGTTTGAGGAACATCGGGATGAAGTTCAACACCTCCCCTGGCCCGCCCAATCCCCAGATCTCAACATAATTGAACATCTGTGGTCCATCTTGGAAACACGACTCCGGCGACGATTTCCACCTCCATCCTCTCTCACAGAACTGGCCGATGCCCTGCACGAGGAATGGTATAATATTCCACTTGCTACCATTCACGACCTCTATGCCTCCATCCCACGTCACATCAAGGCTGTTCTGAAGGTGAAAGGTGGCCCGACACCATATTAATCTGGTAAGTTGCACTTTCGTTCAGGTGTTTCCATTATTCTGATAAGCATCTGTACCTTACCTCATTCCTCACCATAATGAGTGTTCGGTGCTCTTTTGTCACATATTTGCACATTAGGAGCTCAAGCTCAGCACACGCAGTTTCATCAAGATTCGTTACCTCGAAGAGGTTACTTGTCAATCAAAACACATTTAGGTGATCTAGTTGTCTACATCATCGCGCGCAAAGCAAAGTAAGGATTGGATAAACTTTAAAATCCTTAAAATAGGAATCGCAGATACTTAAAATGGAAAAAAAATTGAAGATATCTAGAGTCGATGGTAACACTACGTAGATGACAGGACAAAGTAAAAAGTTTCGCCAGTGGAATCGCTTACCCATATGAGTAAAAAAATGTATCAATGTGCATTACAAACACTGCATAATTGAGCGGATCGGGGCAAAAAATCAAGTCAAATGTGTGTCAAATTCTGAAAAACTTGTTTGGTAGGTAGAAATATTAGTCTCATCCTTTGAAGACTACTCATCAACGCCAGTAAGTACCAATTAGTATAGCACATTATTTTGTATACAGAACTGATCGTTTAATAATTTCTTGTAAGTCAATTTCTGTCTGTTCAGATTTTCTTACCAATTCGGTTCAATGTACAGCTAGGTAGTTGAAGTAAATATGTCCACACGTTAATGGAAACAGTTTTGATATAATCTGCATTAATATGTGATGCGATATACCTTTACTTCTAATAAATTCATAAGCGTGTATTAAAATTTATTTGTATTATGTACTCAGTCTTTAGGCAAGCCATTTGGCTAACTTAAGCGTAGGATATTTTCGATCCGATGTAGAATATATAGAACATCCTTTCCATCTGTTTTAGCTTGCTCATACACAACAGGAATACCCGGGGATGTAACTATGAAATTTTTCTGAGTTATACAGTAGGATAAAATAGTGGTGAATTTTCAGTCATTTCTTTCGTCTTCAAGTCAATTTGAGTTGTAGCATTATCATCAAAAATTGTGTACTCTTCACCGGTTACATTTTGCAAGATGCATAATTCATAATGCTCTTGAGTTACGATTATGTATCAGATACCTTTGTCTGCATCAATAAACCGAAAATGATTGCTATCAAGCCATTTATTGAATTTAGAGAGCAATTATCCAAGCTACATGTGTAGTTTTGAAATTGTTAACTTGTATCGTCAGTTATCATCCATGAGGTTTTTCAATGTATTGTAATTCCCACATTTTACCCAATCCTTACCTTTCTTTGTACCCGACGATGCAGGCAACTAGATCTACGAAATCAATTACTACAATAAGTTGAGTAATTACTTGTGGGAGGATCTGCTGTTTGAAAGGTAAAAGCATGAAGCGCTTCTTCTCTATATGGATTGAATGTTGATTACGTATCCACCATATTGCTTCTGAAACAGAACCGAATACTATTTCTTTATTTTCGAACTCTACTTTAAGTAAAGTGAACTATGAATATTTTACTCAGTCAGCTTCATTCAAAATGAGGAATGCTGGAGGTAGTGCGAATTATGTATTGCCTGAAATTTTCTTTAATGAACCTTAAGTTTGATCTTGATACCACTGAAAACGCAGCAGTTATAAAGCAAAGTTTAGCTGAGGAAACTTAAAATTGCTGTCAGTATGTTCAAAAACCGTGAACAGCTTATTTGAGAGCAACCAGCATGAGCTATATCTAATATTTCACCAAAGCAGGAATTTTTCACATGAATACACAACTATGTACTAATGATGAATGAAATTAAGGTTAATGTAAAGCAACGACCTCCAACAAAAGATGGCAGCACTATCTCCGTATATGTCTAATGTATTTTTATCGTTG
>JAGDQP010055940.1:0-13037 GCA_022664845.1 Lepisma saccharinum
TTAAAAGCTATTATGTTTTCTAGTAAAATATATACTACATAGGTACCTGAATTGTTAAATTGTCTAAAAAGATATTTACACTGAATATTTTGTTATTCAAGATCTCGCCTATTAATTTACTTTCTCTTTCTTTCTTATGTACAAAGGTTCTAATTGTAAATACTCAAGCCATTCATTATAACTGTATCTGTAGTAAGAAATCTTACATTAATAGCATAACAATCTTATAAACAATTTTTCAATGACTTCAACTTTTTACGTGTATGTTTTAGTGTCAGTACTCCAGATACTATACAGATACAGCTAATGGATAACAGCATATTCCAGCTTAGCTCCTACAAGAACCTTGTACAATGTACAGTAGAACATAGATTTGTGCTCAGGCAATTTCATCCGATTGATTACATATAAATTCAATTACTTTTTTACAACCCATTGTGATAGTACTAGATGCTCATGGAATTTAAGCTTATCATCAAATATTGTAATATTTGTAATAATAACCGGGTTAGAACTCTCAAATTCTTAACCGTGTGAGCTTTCACTATGCTATCTGACCTTAATGTGTATTTACTAACCATATAATTGGTTTTATGAGTATAACTTATAAAGTTTGACTTAGCAGTATTAACTTGCATTTTGTTAATTGTTATGCTCACACCAATTTTCTATCTTATCCATCTGTATCTTTTTTAAATGTCTATACTATTTTTAATCATCCTTAATAATTTTAAATCGTCGTCGGCATAGAGAATAGGGATTGCATAAAAAAAACGTGGTAATCGTTAACAAATATATTGAACAGTAATGGACCCAAAGGGGGGCCCTGAGGTATACCATTTCTTATTATTTTCTGTAGAAGAATAGGTTTTGTTAAGCTTGACCTGAAAAAGTTCTGTTATGCAAATAACTGGAAAACCATTTTACCTAAATTGGTGGCAGTCCCACCTTGGTCAACTTTGCCAGAAATATATAGAGTGATTAACCATATCAAAGGCTTTGGAAAAATCAAAATATATTACGTCGCATTGCTCCTTTCTTTGTATGCGCTCTTGTATGTAATGAGTAGCCTGACTCAGGTTTGTAACTATAGATTTACCTGCTAGAAAACCACATTGATTGTCGTGAAGCACATACTTAATAATAATAATACCGTGGTTTAGTGGTGGTCATAGGCTCTTGATTACCATTACTTAGTTTTTCTTGTAGCAGACCAAGATTGACTGCAATTTAATAAGGAGTAAAAAATCCATGAATTAGAAACAATCCCACTTAAATATATTTACATGAATGAGCTAATCACATATATGTGTCCTAACTCCATCACATGTTTGAGAGATTACTTTCTTTGGAGAGAGTCCATATTCCAAAATCCAAAGATAGAAGGATGAAAGAGAGGGGAACACTATGGTCTCTAATCTGTTTACCATCTCTGCATTCTCCTAGCCTAACTGAAGGAAAACAAAAACGGAAAGCATGTGAGATTGGCCTGTTGTTTTCAATCGAGTTATACAATATGCTCCTGGATATTGTAAGGAAAAGAACTTTTCTTCTACATTTTAAATCGTTACTTTAAGAAAATTTATACACATTTTGACACAAGTTTAATAGTGCGTTACTAAACGTTATTGCTAGCCTAGAAAAGAATAAAACTTGGAGGAATTGGGAGTAGTCCGGAAGGTGTTAGTGATAGACTATTAGCTTTAATCAACAGAGCTAATAACTAATTTGTCATTTTTCTCGCTATGTTATATGGAAGAAATTGGATCTAAAAAATGAATGTGTTGGACTTCATCAGGACATAATGCACAAAATGGATAACTATACAGAAATGATCAAAGATACACTCATTTAAAGTACACAAAGATGTGCAATATTTATTAATTACACCACATAAATCATTGATATAGATATTAAACATAGAGGACCTAAAGGCGAGCCTTGTGAAATGCCATTCTTGATAGTAATTTCTTCTGATTTAAAGATAAACAAGGTTAATATTAAAGGTTCTATTAATCAAATAATTCTTGAACTAATTAACGAATTCTGGCGATAAACCAATCTTCGATAGTTTGTTTAATAAAATACTATGATTTACTTACACTATCAAATGCCTTGGTAAAATCAATACATATTACATCACATTGTGATCCACGAATTTAATAAAATTTGTTAAAAGATAATTGTAACTGATTTCCTATTGTCTACCATCTAATTTTTGTTTCAAATTATATAAAATAATAATAGTTTGGTTAGACTTTCATGTATAAAAGTTATTCTTATATCAATTAGCTTAAAAACGTCGTGATTTTAGAAGCAAATACAGAAGCTACAAGAATTAAGTACCACCATCGATGCACTAAGTAATAACCACTCTTTTCCCCAAAGCTCCTAAATTATCTTTGTGATGTTGACGTGAATGAAGAGAGCTTAAGAGGGAGGAAGAAGGTATCGAAGCTGCACGAAAGTAAAAAAAAAAGACAAGAAATAAAAAGAAGCGGTGGTAGTAGAAATTCTTGTTCTGCTTGAAATCATATGTAGAGGAAACAGATAGAAGAAATTAGTTTGGACGACGTATGCCAAGACACAGGGATATATGTCAAGAGATTGGATATTAACTATAGAAAAAAAGTGTATATATAAGAATAGGCTGAAGCAGAAAGGAGAGTATTCAAATGTCACTGCTTATAGACATGGTATCTATTTCATGTATCACAAAAGAAGCGCCAAACGGAAGAATAGAAAGATGTCAAGCATCTTTTGCTTTCTTGTGTTGTAAGAGAGGATAAGTGTTGGAGAAAAAGAATACAAGGATGACAGTTAAATGATGACAAGAGAGAAAAGGAAGAATTGTTGCTTTGAAACCCATGTTAAGTAGGTTCATATTTCTTTCCTTTATTTCTTCCCGCGTCTTTCTCATCATGTGTTTAATCTCGAACGTAAAGTTGTAGCACAAGCCGTTTTAACTGGCAATTCTCTCTGTCTCTGCACATGTAGTTAATCGTTAAACTCATGTGCGAAAGAATTTCTGTTGGTATTTAATGTATTTAAAAAACAGTAGAGAATTCTCTTATGTTTCTTTCAATTCATTTCTTGATTTTTAATTCCATATCCTATCTTCCCTGTCTTTACTATATCTTCTATTATTTTCTATGTTTTCTTATGTAGATCTTTCATTCAGTTATGCTTTCAGTTTTTATTTACTTCTTCTATTTTCTTTCTATTACACATTATTTTCAATATTTACTTCTTATGTTCGTTCTTGTATTGTTGTTTGTTTTCTTTACTTCTTTTCTACTCACATTTCTTCTATATCTTCTCCTTCATAAATTTATTTCTTTACACCTTCCCAATTTTCTTACTTTCCTCTTATTCGTATCTTCATTACTTGTTATATTCTGCAGTGACTTTGCTAAATTAAAATCTTTAATCCTTAAATTCATTTTCTTTCTTCAGACTATCTTCTTTTCAATTTCTTGTTTCACATTCGCTTCATCTTTCATCTTTTTTTGTTTCATTCTTTTACGTCTTAAGCTTCTTCATTTATTAGCAACTTTTAAACTACGTTTTAATTTCCTTCAATACATGTATTCTTCTCTTAAATTTCAGTTTTTGAAATTTCTTAAAACGTAAATATATCGAAAATATATGTTTGTAACTGTAGTGTTAGTGAAGAATTCATTGTGTCTGACAAGTTTATGAATTTGTGTGTGTGTGTTCTGTTATTAGAGAATGTTAACAAAATTAATTAAGTGCTAATATTGGTTTATAAAAATGGATTGTTCTGTAAACATACATCATCACCAAATTAACGTTATACACGCTCACTCATGTAGGAAGGTGAAAAGTATTTAATCTAAGTATTGTGAGAAACAAATCTTGCGACGAATTGTTGGATGATTGTAGCTTTATATTGATATTATTCTATCAGATCCTGAGTGAAGGTATTTTGTAAAATACTCTTCTGTCTCTGAAGAAACTTGTTTATCTTTAACTGAAGGACAGGAACTAAACACGAAAGAAAATGTAGAAGATATACGAATGGCATATACCTTGAAATTAATAAGTATGACATATGATACTACCTAGTATTTGTATTGTTTGGATTTAAAGTGACAATGGAAATAAATTTGAAGGAATGTCAACGCATGGATATTGGTTGTGTACGTATAAGACTGTTCTTAGTTATTTATAGCAGTAGTAACAAGTATATTGTTTCCATAATAGAATGCTACGACCGAAGACCCTATTTGAAGGTATAGAATTGAACACACAGATACCATACGATAAAGGAGCAATAACTCAACGATGTAAACTAATTCAGAATCATGACAGATTCAATGGCGTCTGAACAAAAATTAGGGGTCAATATTTTAGGAATAAATAGTTTTCATCACGGTAAGAACATCAACCTTGACCTCACTCAACCTGGAATTCACATAACCTCAAACTCACGATAGAACTTTAACCCTCGACTTCACTCAACCTGGACATCGCTGAGCATCAAACTGATGATGTGACTTCAACCTCGACCTAACGATGTGACTTTAACTTAACCTCAAGCTCACGATGGAGCTCAACCTGTAACTCACTTAAGCTCAAACACATGATGGGACTTCAACCTCGACCTTGCATCTTGAGGTCGAAGTTAATTAAAGTCAAGGTTAGGTTCAACCTCGGGGCTGGTAATGTTCAACACTTTTAGTGTAAAATATCAAAATATATGAAGTCCTAAACACAGATGCCTGTCCTTCACATACTATGATTTAACTGATCCGTAAAATAAATATTTTATTGTAGTGTTCAGTTTTACAGTTATTACATGTTGATTGATTTGTTTGTATTGTACACGTGGAACTAAGTTGAGTCAATCAAAAGTTCTGTCTCTAAGAAGTAGAAAATAAAGTGTTTATCTGAGAACTAGAAAATATATCCTCCTTTCTGGAATCTGATACCAAGATCATTTTAATCTACTACAAAATATTTTGTCTACATCTTTAGAAGTGTATTCCCCTATTCAGAATCAAAAGTAGAGCTGAAAACAAACAAAAAAATAGTTTTATCATACCTCGACACTAAGTTATAGAGTCGATTCAGTAGATGCAAGAAACGAAATCTATACATCCAACAAGTGAGACAAATCAAAGCTCTAAATAGAAACACAAAATGAATTGCTACTTTGAATTTCGGAGAACGGAATTTATTCATATATCAAATACCTATGAGATACAGTACACAGTGTATATACGACTGAAAGAATAACTGGTCTATATATATCTCTGCGTTTATTTGTCAGTATGGATGAGCCTGTCTTTACGAATAGAAAACCAAAGTCCAAAAAACACTACGCGCATCAATGAAAAGTTAGCTACCAATGGTGGTGGAACATTTCTGAAAGCCGAAAAAGCGCTGCTGTAGTGATTCAAGCGTAGCAACCAAAATACAGGAAAAGGTGTGTGAATGTGTATGTGTAGTGGGTGGAAAGGAAGACATAGCGCATATAAGGGGGGGGGGGGAATGGAGAGGATTTAGTAGTGAGATGCTGTGAAGAGAGAGAGAGAGAGAGAGAGAGCAGAGCCCGCCCAGACACCGTAAAATCATGCGAGGCAGAATCGCTAACAAGACAAGCCTTTATGAGTCGTTATTCCTCATCAGTAGAACTGGGACAATAGACACACTTCTCCCTTGTTTAATGCTTTAGCTCCTATATCGCATCAGGTTCCTTTCATAGGGTACTGCATAGCGGTAATTAATATGTATATATATGCTGATCCTTCCTTCCATATACTGCATTGATTCTTCCTTCTTCGTTTACTCTCTCTCTCGCACTTCGATGTTTTATCCGATATTCTCTCTCTTCCTATTCTTTCTCTCTTACTCTCTCTCTCTCTCTCTCTCTCATATATATGATGTAAGAACATAAAATGTGCTTTCGGTTTAATCTGCTCGCGGATAATGAAGTAATTACGTAGACCAAAGGGAGAATTTCAATGTAACGCTTCAAAGCATTCAATTCCATTAACTGTGCAGCTTAATATTAACTGCGTATATATTTTATTCATTTTATTGTACGAAAGAATGGTGTGACAGGTATTTAAAGGAAAATAGAAAGTTTCTTTTTGCTATATCCTTACTATAAGCCTCCCTAAAAAGTACTGTTTCAAACTCAAATTCTGCAGGATAAATAAGCAGTTATGGTCCAAAGCCGTCACAAGTATGAAGGAGGTCTTCTCCGAGCGAGCACTCCTCTGGGAGAAGGTAGCACCAGGAGTCTTAGTACCCAGCCCCTGTAGTCTAGATAATAAGTACGATTACTAGTTCCGGACAGAACTGAAAGAGGAAGCGCGAGTCCGGGACCCACTCTCCATGGTCACCCGGAGTACATTTTAAAATGTTTTCTTCAGTGCTACCAGGCGAATGCCGGAGTCGTACACAGAATCTAGGCCCTGGGCACTACTTTCTCAGTTTCCTTCTCTCAAAACAATACCAAAAGAATTTAGATGTGAATGCTTAGAAAAGTATATGTATTCTAACTGCTAGAAATTTAAAGTCGTAGTAAAGTATAAAAGTCATTCGGGACGTTTTTTTTAGGTACCACCTCGGAATTCCAACTTTAGTCTGGATGGTTGGCAGTATAACTTCCTAGAAAGTCATTTACATACCCAAATGGTCAACGCTCTTACTTTTGATGCACATGAACGTCGGCATCTATTTCTGATGTGAGTTGTGGATCTTTGGTGTTGACTCAGTATCATGAGGATAGTTTTCACCGGTAACAAAAGGACAGGAAAAGTATGAACAACTTTTGCAATGATGATACAACACCCAATTGAAAGATGTCTAGTAGACTAAATCCTGATTTGGGTTCTAGTATTGTGAAGCTTGTTAGCTTAGAAACTATTTAGGTGATTACGCTGTTGACCTGCTCCTCTCACCACACATTTTATTTCCTGTCTTTAAATCAATGTAGAACGTGATATATATGACCAATAAGAAGTAGCGCCTGAAAGAAAAAAAACAAATATTAGAACACAGCCATAAAAGGTTTTGGTGAATATGTAGTTCAAAGTGTTGTCTCTAGATCCTGATTACTTGACTTTTCCACCGTCTGATATTCTGGGCGTAAAGGCGAATTTTCAATGTGGTTTTAAGTTCGACGGCTGTGGTGAAGTACTTTTACGAAGCTTCAGCCGTCCAAACAGAAAAATCATCAAAAAGTACATGACTGAGGAATATCTGCTAGCTGAGCATGAACTATCAGCTGACTGAGGAATGATCATTGCTCAGCCAAGTTAAGTAATTTTGACCTGTGTGAGATAGAGAACATCTCCCCGCTCTAGGAAGTGCACCCAAACCAGAGATTTTCCACGATTTTCAGTTTGGGGCGGGGGTGTAAAGTTAAAATTGGGAAGGTGTAAGTGGAGGGTGTCACACCCCCACAGGTGGGGGCTGGCGGAATCATTTATCGGGACGTTACACATTTCGGTACCAAATTGCAGCGATTCTGAGTTTCACCTGGTAAGACTTTTTTTTTCTCTCGACAGGGGTGGATTTATGACATCATTTCCATAGACTCTTGGGTAGTATAGAGATCGTATAAATATTCTTAAATTTAATAACATGTAATCACACTATTGAAGAATTTTCAAAAGCTTCCATTTTCAAGAGGAACTTGATCACAGAACTTTTTCCTCTCGACTGGACTATAACATACACACTGCAGAAATTTCAGTTTAAACGATTTTTAAGCGCTGAAGTTATTAAGCAGGAGGTATTATTTAGTATTGACCCATTTTCGTACACTTTCTGATTGGATTAAGCAAGAGAAAAAGCGAGCGTAAGTTATTGGCTAGTTAGAGAGGCCAACTTTTCTACAATTTTTTGTTTACATTTTCTTTCCAGAATCACTGCGAGATTTAAGGGAAAACCTCACTCTGCAGAAATAGTTTTTCGGGAGAAATAGGGAAAAAGTTAGTCGTAATCGCTATACTTGCGTTGGTAATATCCTAGCTGATTATAAAGAAATTCAGGTCAATAGAGATCTAATATCGTCTCGCCAATTATGATAGGTGTCCTTGTGGATGAGTAGTAACGCTCTCTGCCTTATAATCAAGGATCCCGGCTTTGATTCTCAATAAGGAAACAAGTGGTTCGGAACCAATGTTAAACTGTAGGTCCTGTCCTTAGGACGTCATCTTCATCCGATGGAAGGAAATGGCAACACTACCATCAGTTCATCTTACCCAGGGACCTTTCAGTCAGAACCTGCCTTGGGGCAGAACACCTATCACCATCCTTCTGATAGGGGGATGAAAAAGAAACCTCAGATCAACTTATAGAATACAAAATAATAATTAATAAATACTGTAATTAAGTAAATAAATAAATAAAGTCATCAAATAGTGCATAATTGCATATTGATGTGCATAATTCATTTAAAAATTGCTAATTCTCTGTCTCTTGTTTCGAGTTCGGCCTCAGTGGGATACACTGAACAAAATAGTCCGGAGCTCATTGTAACAAAAGCATTAGGTCCCATTCTCAAAAGCTCACAAAGTCTTTTGATAATGATGGTGTTCGTGCTGAAGGCAAATCCTGTCCCGAAGGTCCCTGGACAAGTTAAACTGATGGTGGTTTTCTATTGTTTTCCATTGAATGAAAATGACGTTCTAAGGACGGGACCTACTGCTTACCATTGGCTCTGAACCACTTGTCTCCCCACCGGGAATTGAACCCGGGACTCCTTTGTTACAAGGCAACGAGAGTTGCAACACATCCACATAGAATGTTAATAATATGTTTTAATTCGAATGTTTTTATCAATCGCAAAATAATACGCTACAATGTATTGATAACAAAGAGATTCGTGTTGCAAAATTTTACTCAGGAAACGCGTTATGTACAGTGAGACGAACAAAGCTACCCTATGTGTGTGTTCCAAGATGTTTTCTACCTCCCATGGAGGAAACAGGCTGGGAAGATATTACAGTCTAATGTAATTAGCAGAAATTCTTGACAGCACTCAAACAATTTCTCTTTCTTCTTCTTTGAAGTTGATCTGAGGTTTCTTTTTCATCCCCCATTCTACTCAACCATATCTTGTCGAGATAAAGAGAGATGTTAACTTCAAAAGCGTACGACCACGTACGAATTAAGAATAGGAAGAATACGAAAAAAAGAACAGACTGTTGAAATAGACAACGGGTGTCAAGTAAATGCTGTATAATCCATTCTCTAAGAATATAGAGTAAAAAAAATATTTAAAAAAATCATCAAGAAAGGACAGAATAAAAAGCTTTTAAGCGGAGGAAGAAAGTTAATCGTATAGTGTTATCGCATATTTATGGTTTTATGTATTCGTCTTTGTGTGTGTTCGGTATATAAAGGAAAACTTTAAGATAATACTTGAGATAATGTGAAGTTACAAGAATGTAATCTTTTGATCTGTTCCGTTGTGGTTGGCTAAGTTCCTGACGCTAAGTCAAAAGGCAAATCCGTCAGGAACAAGAATTGAAATGACATAAAGAGAAAGAAGGCTGTGAACAGAGAAAAACGAAGATTAAATGAGATGAAATAAAGTTATTATTGGTAGTTGTCATAGCTAAAATATTTTACTTCCCATTTTGAAAAGGAAATTTGCAGATATCAAGGTTTTTCAAATCCTGAATCTTTGTTCATATAATTTTATTTATCTTCGATAATCAGTAAGTGTCGTTGACCATAATATAGCAAACAACGTGATACAATAATACTGCAGTTAGACTATAAAGGAAGTAGTTTTAAACAGAGACATCTCCAAAACTGTAGATATAGACGTGTTTCAAAAAACTTTATAATTGCGATTGATAGATAGATTAGCAGTACGTAAATGTGTAACGATAATTAAAGTAATATGAACCATAGGTGCATAAGCACCACTAAAATCCCGAGATTTGGACTGTACAAGTTGTGCGCGGTAAAATTACTACAGGTTAATATTTCTTTACAACGAACGTCATTATAACAAAATTTCTGATACAACGAAGTTCTTAGCAATCCCCGCTAAATTATTGTTCAGCAATACAGTGTAAACTACAAAGAATTTTCGTTATAACGAAATAAAATTGCGGGTCTTGTAAAATTCCTGGTAACGGTTTTTCCCTGTAGTGATCTCCTGCCATCTACGGACGAAACAGAAAACTGTCAACTTTGGGTGATAGTTTTGGCTTTAAAGAATACATTGCATACGTAAACGGGTTTGCAACATTGTAAATTTCCCTCCTTACCCTTTTGGAGTACGCGCACTCCGGTTGAAGATCACTTTAACTTTACTATACATTAACAATGTTAATCAACTACCGCTTCGTGTTCAATTAGTTCTACAGCCACGCACGTACAGAACCTAATCTTCATTTCTCTGCTTTAATTTCACCATCACTCAATCATCATATAGATCAGACCTAGCCCATTCCGCCCAAAGGGAAAATTCCGCCCAAAAGGAAAATCATTCAGCAGGAATATCATCCAAGGAAGCAAACATTATTCAACGTGAAATGCATCCAAAGGGAAAAACCATGCAAATCATTTGCGAACTTTCTTCAACGAGAAAATCTGCAACTCTGGAGAAAATTGTCAAAACGAGATATTTGTAACATGTTTTTAAGTTATTCTGAGAATATTTCAAGAATATTCCGGAAGATAAAAACTTAGAATATCCTTTCAATATTATCACTAGAATATGCTAGGGATTATTCCTAAATATTTTTTTAATATTCTCCCTATATTGGGATATTTGTGAGATATTCTGTACTATGAAAATTTATCTAGAGAGGGGAATAAAATAGAAACAAAGAAGGTAAATAGGACTAACAAGTAGAGTGTGATGAAAAGAAGAAGAAATAGCGTGGTAGACCACATCGTTAAGTATACTTCAAACGCATCATTTCAATTTGATAACGCGTCAGAAACTCCATGTGGTATCCGCCCGTAACAATCATGAACTCCGTGGGATATCTAGAATCATACTGTGCACACGGTTCTTCCATATTATTGTTGTTTTAAGTACAATTCTGAAAAGATTCTTCAAGTTTCTTTTTTTTTTTTTTATCAAGGAATTTCAGAACAAGACGAACGTTTGGGTCTTCAAGTGTTCTTTTGCTATATATCCATGCATCATTGCTTTTCCCACTCTTCTGTGTTAAAAGAAGAAGTGCTTAGTTTTGTTCAAAAAAATTGGCATAGTTGCTGCTTTTTTTTATTATTATTATATATGTTCATTTTGACCACCTTTCCCCTATTTATGAATACTATTGAGTGAGCAATCATGTGTACACCATTGGATAAAAGTACACTTCTAAATGCATTGCTTCTAATTGAGCATCCATTCTCGGCTCTCGGACAGATACTTGAGGAGTAATTACAGAGTTGAAGAGCAACTAATAATAATAATAAAAAAAAAAAAGATTTTCACACGCTTCTACAGTTCTTTACAAGTGATGTAGGGGAAAGTTCTTTCATGCTCTTTTTTCACTATTCTTCTTTTTTTTTTCTTTTCTTTTTTTACAATAAACGTTTTCAATTTTTACATTAGCATTTCAACCACCAATTGGTACTAAAGAAGTGAACGGACCAGCTTTCACTGATCAAGAACACTCATGTTCCACTGGAGGAACAGGCACAAAGAAGGGTAATATAGGTTCTTTTCGTGAGTGTATCGTATTCTCCATCTCCTTCTTCTCCTCCTCCTCCTCCTTCTTCTTCTTAATATTATTAAATTATTTACTTTGCTGGGATTCCCCCCCCCTCCCTCTGTCTCTCTGGTTCCAGGTGGAAAGTTCTTATTTCCTGGATTAGTCTATTTTTTTTTTCATTCTCCAGAAATTTTATTATAATTCTGCGTGTTGGGTGAGAATTTCACTCACTCACTCTGCTCAATATATTAACCCAATCGTAATGTTCGTACATCTTTCTACATCACTTAGTGTGAAGCTTCTTTGTTCGTGATCACTATCTTTGTTATTGTCACCTGTTCCATTTGCCGCTATTCTTAGATATTTTGCGTCAGTTATTTATTATATCTCTGTCTTGTTTCTGTTTATATACATAAGCCTTTTTTTTCTACCTATCTCGTCTGTTGTTGTACTTACTTCTTCCATCTGGTATGGCTCTGTCCCAACACACACACTGTGTATGTTTTATCTTCTTCTGTGTTGTATTTGTAATACTCTTTGTATTCTAAAATTTATTCTATATTCTTTAGAATATAGACCTAGAATATTTGCTCACTCAATGTCAATTTCAATTGGATGAACCTTGAGGACAGACAAATACTGCGAGGTATGTTATTCCTCTAAAGACGAGGGCGGCCATTTTATTAACAAAATAGATTGCCCTGAATCACTTTCATACCTGAAGGTTCTAGTTTCAACCAGCAAAACTCGCTTCAAAAATTGTGAGAATGTTTATACATATAGGCCTAAGATTAGAACGAGCATAATGAAGAAGTCTCCAATATGGAGGATTAGTACAGCCTATAACGCTGTAAGTAAATCGGCGAAAGAAATTGATATAAATACCACTAATATAATGAAGTTTAAACTGTACTTGTAAGTAAGCACGAGGAAGTATGGAGACTAAATTGATTTCAAGAAGCAGTTTTAAGTTATAGGAAGTAATTTCGGACATTCAAAACTAAAACATCTTTCTTTCCTTCTTAAGGTGGAGATACTAGCCTCCGATCTCGACGATCGGAGGCTAATATCGGAGGTAAAGCAACGATCTCCAACAAAAGATGGCAGCACTATCTCCGTATATGTCTAATGTATTTTTATCGTTGCACGAAATTTCAATGCTGCTCCTACAAATTCAAACTAAAGGAGTTCTAATTTTCAGGGAAGAAAGTTCATAACTAATTCAATTATTTTTTTTCTTTCTTGTTCATTGTTGAAAGAGCTTCATTATTATAAGTTTTGACATTAACAACAACAATCAAGCGATTTCAACAATGAACGAAAATGAAAATAAAAAAATCCCTTTCGGTAGGCCTACAGGCTGAGGTA
>JAGDQP010055941.1:0-13037 GCA_022664845.1 Lepisma saccharinum
AAACTAAATTATACTAACAACTCGACAGGCTCGTTTATACGTCTGTAGTGTCCGGTGCGCCTGCACAATCAAGTCTTAGTAGATACAACTTAGTATTATTGTACTTCACGTGTTATAATGAAATTATGTAAATTCTTTGGTTGAATAAAGCTGTAAATACCGGTACTACATTAAGTGCACATTAAATTAGGACATGCTTTAATTTTCAATCAGCTTTCCCTCCTTTTTTTAGTGTAGATGATGCAACTCGATGTCACAGTGTAACAATTTTATCTTTTTTTGATTTTATTTGATATCTTTTGAGGACATCATTGATTAATATCAATATTCTGCGAAGTGGTAATTTTGCGTAACCATGCCTGAAGCTCCAAATCGGATGTAGGAATGAAAACACTTTCCTATCATTTTAATTCAACTTTCTCGTCAACGTGTATTTTTGAAGGGCGTAGTCACATTTTGCCCTCTATTCGTAGTTTTTTACATTAGTAGTATAAATTTTGCTCACGCGAACTGCTTATTTCCTCCCCTTGTCCCGCTTCGGTCTTTAGTCTTTTCCCCACTTTCATATAGTCTTCATAAAACTAGTGTTTCTCTTTTTTTTTTCACATTTAATCATCAGCCCTAATCTGTATTCATCTTCGAAAGCTGCGATTACCTTGCTTCGCCATATATGTACTTTAGGCTCATTAACGTTACGGCTTTTGTATGTATGTGTATGTGTGTGTGTGCTGTTTGTTTCAGTGGCGTAAGCAGATACATTGGGAGGTAGATTAACCGATTGGAATTACGGCACGTCTATGTGATTTAACAGCACCCATCTCCTTTTTGTGCTGTTGTTGTTAATGATATTTACATTTCGTCATTTTAGAATGCCATTGTATAAGTCAGGTGATATACATTAAGGATAAACCATACTCACGTACCTTAGATGCTATACTTTGCGAAACAGTACTCATCTAGGACTTTTGTTCCTTACTATTTATCATCGAAATTTTGTGCAATTACTTGCTTAAGAATCATTCTTTAGTAAAAGAAAGTTGACAGGGTCCACAATGGCATAATGAAAACCAAATTTTCCTTTTAGAAAACTGGCAAACCTTATATCTCCGCATTGTTCCAATTGTGTGTCGACAACTTTCAACTCCGGAATTACTACAGCCACGAAGGGGGTTGAGATATTCTTCGAAAAGTCTTGGCAAAATTTTCCAATGGGACGTTGATAATCCAGTCTCGTTCGCTGTTCAAGCCTGACTGTATGTAGCACATGTTCACAGTCCCTCGACTGGGCTCCACCTTACTTGTTTTAATAATAGGAAGTATTCCTACTTTATTCTAGGTAGTTGCATGGGTTTCATTGTTTTAAAATTGTTTTGTGTTTCGTCTTGGATTTTAAAAATACAAAAAGGTTGGTATTTAATGATGTTCATTCCCAAACTATAATAGAAGGAATGGAATCAGCCCTAATCTATGTGTGTATTCTGTTCTACATAATCGTTGGCTTAAACCCTGATTTTCCTTAAACCTAAATCTGATCGTTGGCTTAAACCCTGAAGTTCTTATGAGAACCTAATTCATCTTTTTTTTTTTTTTTTTTTTTTTTTTTAAGTAAACACCTGGGCCCGCAGGGCCACCCAGACGGGACTTCTAGCCAACTCAGGCTAGTTTCGTCCTTAGATTCTTTATTGATTATGTGGGAGGAAATTTAAATTAGATATTAGGCTATTCCCCAAATCAAACCCGCAAAAGGAGCCCCCCCCCCCCCCCAAACAAGCAACCTGGAAAGATCGAAATTATAAGCAATATGTGTTTAGGCCGGGGCGGCGGGAACCTTTGAAATTTTCTTTACAAATTTGGAATTCATTACTAATTCCACCCATTAAAGGTGCCCTGAGTCTTCCGATTTCTTTCAGGGTTCGTTCCACGGCTCATTTCTACGATGCTGGGCAGTGACAAATGTAGAGCGTGCGTGCAGGTAAACGGATAACCCCCCCCCCGAAATTCTTATTTACGTGTGAAATCAGTATAATTTTAGGCACAAATGTATATGTTATGTATATTATATTTGATACGCAGACAGAGCATAGACCTCCACCCGAAAGCCCTGGACTTGAACCCCTCTGAAACTAATTTCTAAGTACGTCCTTGGTGGTGGGTATCAGATGTTGACGGCCCTGAAATTACTTTCATATAAAACTTATTTTTAAGGCGTGTATGTATGAAGAAAGGTACCTGTAACTGTTCGTTTGTGAAAGGGCTTATTGGTCTCATTTGAAAAGAAATTCTCTTTTTCTCTTCTTGTGTCTGTCCATTTCATCCCTTAGTATTCTTTTGTTCAAATAATAATAATAATAATAGCTACCTTCGTCGATTCCACAGGCATCCGATTTCAACTAATTGGATCATTAGGGACTTGCAGGGCGGGTTTCGTGGCCTGTTTTGAGGAGACAAGCAGACATGCAGCCATCTTGGCAGGTAGTATATAGCTAAAAAGGAGCGGGAGTATGTATGTATATTTTTTCATTAATATCTTCTCCCGCCTCCTGCTTTGTTTCTTCTTCACTCTTTCTCGTTTTCTCCCATGTTTTTCTTGTACGATCATGTTTAGAATACAGATGAACACCCATAAGACATTATATGCAGGTCGTCTGGAGACTGGGCTCTTGCGGTAAAATTCTGTAGCTTTTTAAAACTCAATGAACACATGTCGCTGTACATACTTGGATATGTATAAGCATAGAAGGAAGAAAAGCTTATATTAAATCAGGGTGGCAGCGTCTCCCTCTTTTCTGTAACAGAATTTTTCATTTTTTGAAGACAGAAGTAAATCCTGGAATGATATTTATTGCCTACCGAGTAACTCATTTCCCATCCTTTTTCTTTGAAATTTTGTAAACTTACTTGCTTCCGATGACAATACAATATTCAATCATTAGATATACGAGAGAATAATGCAGTTAACTGTAATTAATTATTAATAATTGGAAATTATCCTTAAATGCACGCAATTCCGCATCTATTGTGTGAAGTTCGGGTTGCATATCCCGCAGGGAGTTTAATATTCATCTATTATACATAAAAATAATTTAAAAAAGGATTAAAACACGCTTTTTTAAAAGATGGATTAAAAAGTAAAAATAATAATAATAATAAATTGAATTAATCTTAAGAATAGGAAAATAAAAGCGTGGATGCTCTTGCTTCCCTCCGATTCATAAGATTAATTTAATTTATTATTTTTTTATTTTTTAGTCCTTTTTTTATTATTATTACTGTATGCATCACTAGAGCGCTAGATTTCAAATTGGTCCTTACCTAAATAAAATTCTAGATTGAAATTTGTCAGTTGGTGTAGGTTTATTGAAATATTATTGTATCTACCTATTGTATTATTTTCCATGAGGATGTTAGTTAATATTATAACAAAAATCCATTACATGTGGCCTTTAGGCATCTCAAGCTCAGGCCAGGATAGGGAAGAGGAGAGGCAGTTGGAAGAGTCAGTCAGTCCTGGTTAGTATTATACACTTCAAGACTACATAATATGAATTATAAAAGATAGATAAAAATGAACTCGCGTATTGTTACTCGTATTGTTGGAGAGAATTTGAGTAAATAGTGACTTTAAACATTTAGCTAATGAATTACTGTGTTCAATTTTTTAAAGTAAGATGTGGAACTCAGACAGGGACAGTATCCAACCAGAATCATTTGGATTCGGCTTCATTGTATTAATGACAAACGAAAGCGGTTTGTATGTATTTTTAGTTCTTATATGCATAACCTGAGAAATTACTGTTTTGTCACTAACCTTTCATTACGGAAGTAGAAAATGACATGTGACTTACGCGGATGCTACATTCGGCATTCACGAGTTTGAAGGATGCTGTTACGTAAGAAAAAGTATTTTTGCATGCATCCGCTGTGTAATTAAGGAAGTTTTGTACAGGAGATATTTAAAATTCACGTAGAATTTTTGCGAGAACTTGAAAAATAATTTCTGTTTTAAGTTCGATTTACAGTGTCGTTTCTCACTGAATGTTCTTTTTATTTGTGTAGGATTAGGGGTGGAAATCAAATTTGCTAAATCAAAGAGAAAAACTTCTTAAAATGAAGCGTACGTTTCATGAAACGGTTAATATCTCACTATTTAAGCAGGTAGTAACAATGGGACAATTTTGAAAAGAAGCGTTTTGATAATTTTTTAACTAACATAGTAACAAAACTTCTGGGTAGCATAGGATTAGCACAGTACAGAGAATTTAATGGGGTCGTGGTAAGGAAAGTTCCTATTTACTTAAAAAAAAACGAAGATTTTTTTTTTTTTTTTTTGGGGGGGGGGGGGGGAAGAAAATCGTAAGGGTTCTTAAATGAGACGAAGAGAATATTAGGTGGGCGAAATTATTTTAGAAGGGCCCGGCTCCCCATGACCCCCGATAGATGCTGGTTTGACTGTATCTTTGCATGCAGTAACCAATGCAACTGTTTCAGTTCTTCTATTCTCTGGTTGTCAACTTTCAAATTTCTTCTATTCTGTGACAAAATTACCAATTTGCTCATATTTTGGCGACAAAATTACCTAAGTCTGTTCTTTTCTAGGTTTTATTAATCGACTAACAGACAAAATCACTACAGTTTAGTACAGAATATGAACAAATGTTAATCCCAAAAGAAGAACCGTCCTGAAATGTAAATTACAGTAGGTTTGTTTAGACTACTGATTACTAACATTACGGCTAGGATTTAAATGGCTGTACTGCTAATGAGAAGCCCGGGAAGGCCATCAGCAAAATTATACAGAATTAGAAAATGACGCTACTAGTAAATGAATGAAAAAAATCCGTATGTCCTTTCCATTTTAACAAATATACGAAAGTTTCCTTACGCTTTCAAAATCCAGGATCATGTCAGCTTTCATAATTTTGGTGTGGACGTTTGGCAACCCTAGGGTCCGTGCGCCAGGTTTGTGGTAATGAGTACACTGATGGCGATAAGAATATCGTGGCACTTAGCACCAAATTCCGATTGTGGATGTTAGCACGCCACGATTTTGAAGAACAACAATACATTTTCTTTGAAGATATTAAGGCAAATACAGTATATAAAAAAAAAAATTCTCCCACCATCTAGCGGGTGCTCATGATGTAAGGATGTTTGGAATTCCGAAGGATTCAGGATGGAAATCAGGATTCGCGAATCGGATTTCCGCAAGTCGGAATATCAGAATTCTGGAAAATTACAGAATCGAAGATATTCCGGAATCTGCACTTCCGAACATCCCTAATCTATGAGCCTCACATATCCTAGTATATTACCATTCAATGTTCTTAAGGATAATAATCTAAAGCAACGATCTCCAACAAAAGATGGCAGCACTATCTCCGTATATGTCTGATGTATTCTTATCGTTGCACGAAATTTTCTGGCTGGTCCTATAAATTCAAGCATAGAGAGTTCAAACTTTAACCAATTCAAGAGCATGATCGATGCCAATTTTTTATTTTCGTTTTCCTTCATTGTTGAAATCGCTTCATAGTTATGAATATCGAAACCTATAACAGTGAAGCTATTTCAACAATGAAGGAAAACAAAAATAAAAGAATTGGCATCGACCATTCTCTTGAATTGGTTATGATTTATAAACTTTGTAGGGATACACTGCATAGCTATTCTGAATCCACTTAATACTATGCATCTCGTCGTCAGGACGTTAAATGTACATATACTCGACGAAATGGAGTAGGTTCAACTTGCGTAGAGATCTCTAGTTCACAAACCTGAACTTCTGGAGAACGATCGTAGTAATTGGTTACGTAATTTGGGAAATTTACCGAGTTATGTGGTCTCTTTGTCATCGACATTATGCATTCAGATTGAACGAGGATAAAATGATTTTTTTTTTTCGTTTGTCACTGCACGTGCAATGCTGAGTGACTATCTTTTTCCGCGTTCCTGGGTGCTGTTGCAGCTAAGACGATTTCTTTAAGACGTGACCGACTTTGAATAATGTTGGGAGACTTGATTTTGTGTGGGGATATCCCCTTCCCCTCTAGGATGCACGTGTCAGTCATAAACTGTTAAGATTCTTTTGGGTAGAAATTTCATTCTCATTTGTTATTTCAACACGTCTTAACTCATTATTTGTCGAAATGTTTCGTTATTTGTAAGGATACCGTGCTACTTTCTGGGCGCGTCTAGCTCCGAAACAAACCAATTTATTAATTAAGAAACTTTTCTTTTTGATTTCTGTAACAGCCTGTGTATTTGACCTTGTAATGGAAAAAATAGTCCGACCGTTCCCTGCATTTTCTAGCTGCTATTAAGTTTTAATTTCACCAAGATCGCTTCATTTTCTTTTCTTTGATGAATAACCAAGCAAGGCTGGCCTGCGCCTCAAATGCCTAAAAGCCCTTAAATTCAATTCAGATAAGAAATCGAGACGATAAATTCCGACGACACAGATACTGGTTTTATTATGCATCTTGTTTGGATTTTGCTTTTCCTTGGGCTTGTAGAAATTTTTGTTGAACCGATTCATCATCATTGTGTGTGAGGTGATGATAGTGATAGGCGTCATGTCCGGAGGCAAGTTTTTGAATCAAGGGTCAGTAACGATTTGTCAGCCCCTTGCCTTCCATCAGATGATATCCTTATAGGCAAGACATAGGAGTTTGAATGGTTTCAAACCGCTGCGTTCAGTAAGTCCAAGGACCTTAATTTAAGATATTATCCCTACATTCACCTGGCGAACCGCTAAAAAAACTCAGGGTGGGTAGCTGCGGGGCTACAACCCGCCGTACACAATTGCCGCTCCGAATACATATTGTTCTGGACTTGATATAAATACTCTTGGGTGTGTCAAAACACACGTAGGTTCTAGGATCAACTGAATGATCGAAAACGTGAGACCCCCATTTTATACACTACAATTGGTTTAATACACGTTTCGCCTATTATCATCAGTCAGATTTAAAGTGGTCAACTCTCAGTCAAGTGTAAATTATAAAATAATTTGGTTTGACCGTAGCAATGCAATATCGTTTTTCCTTGAACTAAGCAGGTCTGTATCATTGTCATTTACATACTAGCACATCATTTTGTGTATCAGCAAATTCGTGCGGTACCCCTCGTTAGTAAGTCTGGCTTGGCTACTTTATGTTACTGCATTCTTACGGTCAAAACAAAGCCTACAGTGATTCATTGTTAATTTGTACATTGATTCATTGTTAACCACTTTAAATCTGTGTCTCTTCCCATTTGTTATTCAAATAAGGTTATCACGAATTAGATGTACACTAAAAGATACCTAAAGATTATAAGCAAAAAAAGTTGTCATTTAAAAGAACCTTGTTGTATAATGTGGTGTGTATAAGTTTACTGTGTTAACAATACGTGACGTTGCCTAGTATATCACCACCTTCCCCCCCCCCTCCTACATTTTCATGTCTGTCACTTCAGATGGTAGAACATGTAACGGCAAATTGTATGTGTACAATAATTACGATCCAGAGGGGAAAGAAACCTTCCACAATTATTGTAACAATACTAATGGATTGATCTCAAGGAATCTTGATCAGAACTCCTCTCAAGTGTTGTTTTCAGTGAGGACTATAAAGTTAGCATTGATTGACTTAGTATCTGAAAAGAGCAGGGATGAAAGATGTAATCAGAAATACATGTATTACTTGTGAATCTTTGATGTACTATTAATAACCAAAGATATAAATTCAACGCTAACCGGTATTAGAGCAAAGGACTGCGTGACGTGTGATCCAAAGCTTATTAGTTATTACTTTATAGCAGGGTTTTTCAAACTGTGGTACGCGATAGTAGGACTGTGCGATATTTCGATATATCGATCGATATTTTGTGAATATCGAAATTTTTATATTTTATAAATATCGAATTCGATATATCGATCTTTCGATTCTTCGATATTTCAATATTTTTATTTTTCGATACTTCGATATTTTTCGATATTTTTAATTTCGATACTTCGATATTTTTCGATATCATCGATCGATTTCGATATTCAAAACCGGATATCGCACAGCCCTACGCGATAGGTTGTTAGGTGGTACGCCATAAAGTTTATTCACAATATTAAACATAACATATATGTTGTTTGATTTCAAAAGCGCACCGAATGCGCAACCAGTATTAGTATTCATTTTTTATGAAGGTAATGTCTGTGATAAATTTGAGAGCAGAACTCTGCTATTTAATAGAAATAACTTCATTGTTCAGTTTTTTTTTTTTTTTCAATTTTATCTTCTTGTATTTCTCTTTCATTGTATTATTCAAGATCCCATGCTAAAATTTGCGTAAGATAAAATGAATTTTATGGGCGGTAACAGCTAAAATTTGCGTGAGGAGACCGAGGAGAAATCAAAGAAAACATAATTCAAGATGTCGGCACCGATCTATCGTGGGACCTCCTAATTAGAAGACAAGATCATTACTAAATGTTCTGCTTCATTGATATAATTATGTGATCACTGTTAATATAATTATATTTTAAATATTAACGTTGAAAATTCCGTAATATTACTTGCTGGTACGGCGAAAGTATGAATTTCTGTGTAGTGGTACCACTGGTACGCACACCAGTCTAAAAGTTTGAAAACCCCTGCTTTATACCATACGATCACTGCGATAGACCCTTGCCTCGGATGTGAGTCTGCTAATAGTGTCAAAAGTATTCGGCAGTCCTCATGTAACAAAGCGGAAGCCAAGAATAACGTAACCCTTAAAATGATATCAATATCATCTTTCAGTTACTCCATTCCAATGCCTGGGAAAGGCAAAATACATGAGGTCTTCACAATCAGACGGTAATACAGTAATTTTGTTCACTATTATTGAAATATAATCCTATGGAGAATGAGTAATAAAAAACAAAACCCCTCAGATTTCGTGGGATTTTTTTTCTTCTTTTAGCCTGGTGTCGTAAGTTTCTGTGTTCAATGTCGTCGGTAGACATGAGAACAGAAAATGTTCAGTGACGTGGAACGCATTTCCTATTTCTTTCCCTCGTGCTCTGCTTGTGTGTGCATTGTTGCTGTTTGTAATTGTAAAGAACGGGTTAAACATCGCCCATCTTTTTCCCGACTTTCTCTTTGTTGTTCTAAGTGGTAGCTATAGCTACTGACTGCAACGGTTTAGACTTCATTGTACCATGTTCCGTTACTTTTCAGTAAAAGGAGAGAAAAGAAGCTAGTGAACGTAGCCCATAATTAGAATTGCTGCTTTTGAACTAGGAGGAGCTAGGATCATTAAAGGAAGAAGTTGCTAATAGAGCTTTATGTCTATTGTTTTAGATACATAAAGGTTTCATAGGGTTATTTCTGTGCTTCCCTGATTGTTTGGACGTACATTTGGAAAGGAGTTTCAGAATAGCAAATAGTTTAAAAGTAGCCTTTCTTGAAACCATATTCATAATTAGATTCATTTGGGTTTGAGCTATTGAGTCAAGTTGGCAGGTGTAAGGCAATTCAAATTTTTAGCGCCTAGGTTTTAGGTTGTTTTTTTCTTTCTTTATATCTCTGTATGTTATGCAGTCTTGAATCTCAACGAAAGTGGGTGTATAGAAAAATGGAGAAAGAAAGAAAGAGAATGAAACTATCCAGAAATGATACGTAATTCAGCGAAGGCAGTAGATAAACAGGTTAACTAATCAGATAGGATTTAGCACTGTGCGCTATTGGTCCGTCATGACTGTATTTGCTCGTTGCAAATTTTTATTAAAAGATTTAATTAATTGTACATGCGGTAACAGCACTATGGCTTACGCCCGTCCCGCAAATTTTTATTATGTTGACGTAAGTTTCTTGTGAATCGAATTGAAATGTATGACTTATGCCGAGATAGGGAAGGGGAAAGGAGTGGGCACATTCTATTATGAGGTCGATGCCAGAGCAACCTAACGGATGGCTTCAAAATCACGTGCTCCTATACAAAAACCCATTAGTTTTAGCGCAGACAGAAATGGGGAAGCGTGATAAGTCTATCTACCGTATTATGAGGTATATGGTCATACAATGATGAAATTTTGGACAGCGACGTAAGTCGGGTGACAATACAATATTCCATTGTTTCTTTAATATATTTCTATATTTTAAACGCATTTTTTGATAACTTTTTTTTCTCCTCCATAAATACTAGCTTCCAACAATGTTGCGTTTGTCTGGTTGCAGAATAATTTAGGATTTAAGTGAGAAAACATCAGCTTGAGAAAAAAGTATCCGAACACCGAATAAACCCCCCTACCTTTCTCCAAAAAATAAAGAGGAAGCTTTTTAAAAACATACTTTTCTTAAACAATGAATTGTTTAAATGTGAATTTGTTTCTTTGAAAATTATAGCTAAAGTACTGTGTGTGACTGTGAGGTGAGTGGGGAGGCTACTTGAAAATAGTCCTTTTTCGATAAGTTGTTACCATAGTCACTAACTTCGGTTAAGAATTCCCAATGATATGTTTAGGTATGTTCTTGGCATAATGGTAAATAAATACTCATAGATAAGTCCTGGACTTTTAAGTTGAATAAAAGCATAGGAACCATGATTTTTGGTGCACACACTTTAATAGAATCCGTTAGTGGTAGTGAGTGCTTCTAACATCATGGAATAGAGTTTATATGTATTTATTTTCCATTATCGAAAGCTTGTGCATTTGGCAGTAGAGAAGGAAGTTCAATTTGTGCTACAGACCTTTCGAAGTAAAGAATTAGTAAAGTTGTCTTAACCGTTACTGTTACGTTGCTCTTATCAGATTGAGTAACATATTTGTAAATTATATTTTCAACCTTCTTCTTCTTCTGTATTACTATTATATTTATAATTTGTGTTCTGCGAATAATCTTTATTAATTAGCTTTAGTACTGTAGCATGTTGATTATTAGCATTGTTTACTTACTCTTTAGAGTGTGGGCACATTGAACGCAATGGTTTTGAGCTGAGCCACTTGAATACAGTAGGTTTAGTTCTTTGGAGCTTGGAAGTTCGTTTTGTACGTTAACAACAGTTTGAAAGGAGTACTAACTAACTATTCTTGGTAAAAGAAAAAAAAAATTATGGTTAGTAACACTGACCAGTTGATACAGTCAGCTGTTCATTTGGGATGTGCCTCTACAGATTTTTCTCGTACTCAGTACATCTCTCGAAAGTTACACCCCTCTTAAAAAATAACGTTTTCTCTCATAAATTGCTGAACAAGGAAGCAAAAGATTTTGCTCTTTCCCCTTTGATGTGTTCTTTCTTTCTCAACCATTCATTTTTCTTTTCTTCTTTACGCTAGCCTGATCGAGCGGGAGGCTGTACCTTCTACATGAATGCTCTGTGAATAGCTCACACAGGTGGGAAGTATGCAGTCTCCTGTACTTGTTTGGGTTTTATATTACTGATGACAGATTAGTTCATGGGGAAGACATAGAAAAGAAAAAAAGAGGATGGTTGATTCTGATAAGCACCTTTTTATAAGCTAATGTTGACGCAGCAGCTTGAGAGATAAGAAGTGTTGCGTTTAACTAAACGCTGAAAATTGGCTCTTCAACATTGATGTTGTGCAGCCCGTAGTTCAGCGATCTGTGACGAATACATTGTGTCGATTTTCTTTTGTTATTTCGTTGTTAATTATTACCTTGTTCTGACATTAAACGGTTATGCTCTGTGGAGAGATGAAAAATTCTGGTAATTTATAGCTTCCGCGTAACGGGACCCTCGTTTGATTGGTTAGTGCATGAAAAAACGTTGGTTGAATTTTTTTATTATTAAATTGTTACAGGGGCAGGGAAAAGAAGAAAATATATTGTAAACATTGATGAAATTTTGTGTGGGCAATTGAGACAAAGTGTGATCGTTTGCCACAAAATTATAGTGTCTGCCAAAAAATGTTCAATGTAGGCATACTTACTGAATGCAACGACTCGAGGCGAGTACAGCCAGCACCCGCTGGCGCAAATAGGAAATAAACACTTGCAGCGGGTCAAAGTTAATCAGTGTGCATTTCCCCTCCCCTTGTGTGATTGAGTGTTAGGTCGCGGAGAAGAAAAATCTTCCTTGAAGTCGTCTAATATCTGATTAATGTTTCATCGCTGTTCCTTTCTTGTCTTTGTAACGATAATTCGCTGATTCTCACAAGCCTAGAGATCGAGCCCAAATCTGCCAACAGATAAGATCTACTACGGGGAAGCTTTCAAATTTGTTAAAGACAGTGAACTAACGCCGATTAGCCATAGCGCAGTTGGTAGAACGATGGCTTCTCATTCAGAAGGTCTGGGTTCGAACCCAACAACCGGCTATTCTGTTTTCCCCACGAGTTTCCTCAGCCACACTAGGCTATGCCGGATGCTACTTCAAACCAAGCCGTGCCTCACATATTCTCCAGTACCTTATCCCGGCCTGAACCAAAATGCCTAAAGACCATATACATTACAGTGGATTAGAGGCGTTAAAAGAGTAATCGGTTTGGTTACGCCTAATGATAGTATTATTCGATTCCAATGTAATCTCTCAACGTTGATTTGATACTTCAGAGAATAAAAGTGCAAGGAACATAACCAGTCTTCAGACTACGTGTAAAGCTTGTAAAAGTTGCAATTATAATTACTTTACTCAGTTGCTATAATTATTTTATTAAAAAGGACGGATTTACTCTGTCTGACCTTCGTACCGTACAATGTGTAAAAGTTTCAAACACATTTCCAGATGAAGGCTAGGGAATCCAGCTACATGGCAGTTTCCAGTAAATTGACTGTTAAAAAACTAGACATCATTCACTGAGAGAACAACGGGGGAAAAGAAAGTCTGGAGCAGGACTCGAAACCGGATCGTTCAGTTGAAAGTCTAGGTCTTAGCAACTGAATCAAGTTGCCAGTCATAAGTACCAGAACAGTAGAGGGTCACAAATGGATTGTTCCGAAGAAGACATAACTACTCCCACGACTCACTACACGTTTTAATTACGTTTTCGATTTGTCAATTAGGGATCGAAATCTCCATTCATTGACAGTATTTTACATTTCTGGGAAAGTAAGCGATCA
>JAGDQP010055943.1:0-11232 GCA_022664845.1 Lepisma saccharinum
GGGGGTGACTTTTAGGCTCAAGTTCCAAAACTTATATTTCAACTCACGCGTCTCTTTGCTTAGAAAGACAATTTTTTAAAAAGCGCACTGTAGATTTTCATTGCTAATCTGTGTATTGACATTCGTTGTGTGAGGTGTCCCGCTTTTGAGCTTGAGAAATCTGGCAGTTTACCTTCACTCATTATGACTGTCACTATTAACCAATTAGAAGCAAATACAGGGCAGGCCAGCTTAATTTAACAAAACAAATGAGTATCATCTTGTAAAATCTATTGCCTACGTTTCAGAAAAACAGTGATTCAAAACGAAAAGATGAATTATCAGATTAATCATCAATTTGATAAGCATCCGTTTGTTTTCAGTCATTACCATTATATTTTCTAGTAATTCTCATCATAAATGCTGGGTGTATTTACATCTATACCCTTGAATTCAATATATTCTCTGTTTTCGATTGACATTTTAAAAGTTTTTATGAAATTCTGAATAGTAAATTACTTTTGCACTATACTCACTCGAGTAAATTGTCATTTAAGCAGGCAGAGAGATTGTAATTTCATATTTTAACTTCTGTGAGCTAGGACATACTATGCACTATTTCACCAAACTAAACTGTTGCCAATTATTATACTTCAATGGTTCGCCGAGGAACCGTTTCAAATTTCTAAAATAATTTTCATTATTTTTTAGGTGTAACATTGCACAGCAAGAAAGTACCAATGTTAAATCAACAGTTTTAATATGAAGGAATGGCTACCACTTTTGTATCTTATTTCAACTGGTTACACCTATTTTAAGTCAGAACTGGTGTTTAGCGGGGTTAAATTTAGTGCGGTAGTTTGTTTAAAATGTGAAAACAGGCAAAAATATCTTTGACTGACAAGGACTCGAACCAACAAACTTTAGCACTCTAATCCTGTAGTTTATCCATTTTCTACATAAAGCTTCTTGCGACTGGCATAATTATATTTAATTTGAAATTTATTTGTGATCTTTAGACGTCTTAGGCTCATGCTGGGATAGGGTAGAGGAGAGGAATGGAATGTAGTCTGGAAGGCTGTAGTTTTGAAAATACCATACCGACCTTTGCCTGGCGTGACTACGGAAAAAAACCCTGGATAAAATCAATCAGGATGGGCTACAACTGCCAGGACCTTCCGATTGCTAAGGTAACCCTCTATCTACTGAGCTGCGTTCGCTCTGTTTTTGAAACTAGTTTGTTCACCATAATGATATTAAGTTCCAGTTAATTATCTCCACTATACATTATATTTATACTGAAAACTCCTTTTCTTTTAGTACGTGCTATTCGAAACATGTCTCACTACCAACTCCATATTGAAATTACTTTACAAACTATTAAGTCGGGTGAACTGAGGATAGCCGAAAATCTCTGATTTAAACTTACAAGGAACACTCACGGAATTGCACACTCAGATTTGGATGAAACTTTCGTAGTTTACAGTCTCCCACGTGCAACGAAATTGAATGAGTTCCTATGTTTCGCAATTGTATCTAAAAGCAACTAGATAATTTAAAAGTTATGTGATATCCCTAGTGAAATGTAGAAGATGATTCAATTCCTACAGATTAGATACAACATGAATGTAATCCTATCAAATGGACCAGTTACATGCTGAGGAAATTAAAGACATATTGTATGTCAGTTACCCCTATTTCTAATATATATATATATGAGCTCCTGCGTAGCCTAGTCGGTAGCGCGCTCGACTTCAGTGCGAGCGGTCCCGGGTTCGATTCCCGATGGGGGTTCAAATATTTCGGTGTTGACCCAGCATCGTGAGGACAATTGGGAAGCTGCTGTGAATAAAAGACAGTGACGATCACAGTGAGAGCTTCGGCTCTCCTCTCCCAACCCATCTGGTCAGCGTGGGAGCAGTAGACCAACTCCTCCCTTCGGGGCGAGGCCTCATCCACTAGTGGATTGAATATGGCTGTGATTTATTATATATATATATATATTTAAATAGATTAATCCAAGATGGACGGAGCATGTTGCTTGCGTCAGAGGTACAGTACTTGGTCTCATTTACATTTGATATGTTTACACCCATGTTGCATCAAATCTGTAAAATTTATATGATCCACATTTGAATAATTCGGTACATTTTACTAGGGAAATGACAACGTTTCAATCATCTAGTTGCTTCTAGATAGAATTGTGGAGTTTGTTTTCAAAGGGTACGAAATCATGTCAAGAAATTGTTGATGTCATGAAAATGAAACAATTAAGAGTTTCTAAAATTAAAGTGAATTTGTTTATTCCTTCCTCACATATACTGAGGAAACAAAGTTAAAGTCACAAAATATAAATAAAGACACTTTAATTTTAGAAAATCTACATGCATTTCTTTTTTAATTCCTCAATAATTTGTTCAGATAGATTTGGTACGTTTTTGGAAACAAACTTCATAATTGTCAAACGTAGGATACTCATCGAATTTCTTTTCACGTTGAACACTGTACACTGTAAACGTTTCATACAAATCGGAGTGTGTAACTACGGGAGCGTTCCTTGTTATTCAGGGTAACTAGTACCTTTAAGCAAGTAACACAGCTGAACTTACTATGTAGTCATTTCTCTTCGACTCTGAATGAAACATAGATATCAAATCACACTACAAGTCAATAAAGTGGCACTGTTTTTAGACAACTATATATCTACTCTCCTAATTACCTATACTTGCAATATATTCCAATAGACCTACTTCCTTCATTTACGATATTATTTATGCTTAGAGCAGAACCTATCTCATATGCGCAGAAGATATTCGGCAATTCTGCTTAAAAACTACACAGTGAAATGTTAATATAACAACACAACATTTTGGGCCAATAACATGGGTATAATTACAAATTAAAAAAATTAAGTGGAATTCCTGTAGCACCGCTGTTGAGTTAAAGTTTAACCCAACTCACCTAACATCAAGCAAAGTAAATGCAGAATATTTTTTTTTGCTGTGAAACTGTTAAAGTCCATCTAATACGATTTTCAATTCTAATTTTGACATATTTCATCACTTCTTTGTTTCCTTTACTCACTTACACACACATGGTGTTTATTCATACTTAGTTGCTCAGAATGATTAGTTTACAAACGCACACAAATAGATACATTTTTTTTAGATGTAAATATTGGAATCTGATCTCAATTTCTTCCTGGAACGTGATTCAAGATTATAGAATAAGATATTATCTTTTTAGTAGTACAGAAAATTAATAAGAATTGAAAATTATTCTATTGATTTCCGAAAGCAAAAGCCTGATCACAACGTAAAATAGGAAGGTAAAATACAGATAAAATAACAGTATGTACGTATCGGTTTCAACAATATGTAATTTGTTACTCGCTTCAACTTAGAATGTTGTTATTATGGTAACAAAAATTTGAAATTTAGTGGTTTTTTTTTTTACATTTATTTTAAAATGTTTGTAAGTGGGGAAGTAATTTACAGTTTATTTTAAATTTAAGTTAACTGGATGTTAAGTAATAGCGAGTAATGAACAGTAAGACACTCCTAAAAATTTAACCAACATGGTAGTTAATTTGAGATAGTTAAAATAGCCATCAGATGGAAGATAATAATAATAGTAAGTGCAGGAAACCTCCAGTTTCTTCTGATGCGTCGGACACTAGGCACATACAAGTAAATCAAAGATCGGGAAGCAACGAACATAATATCAGTGATAGTGTATTGCTGCCAATAGGAACAGAAGAGCAAAATGAGCAAAATTCTCAAAGTTTACAATTCAATGGTTCAACTCAACATCAAAACAATATTTTATGGAATGGTCGAGACAACAGTTCAAATGAACTAACAAATGAAAGACAACAACCACCTGTAAGTACTTCTGGGTTCCGTTTGAAGAAAATTACTCTAAACGAACAGTGCCTGAACGATTTATTATTAGCGGAGCAGCATGGAACACACGAGAAACCCTCGACAAGCGGTAAAAGGAATCATGGTGATAATACTGAACCGAGAGAAATAGATAGTTCCGAAGAGCCCGATACAAAAAGAAGAAGAATAATTACTCAAGCGCAATGGAGCAGTTCCCGGCAAAGAGGTAGATTCGATTTGCAACAACAGCCTCCTGATTGGAGTCCTGCCCCAGTTTTAACAATATTTGTTAATCCTAAATGTGCGGGATTAAGGGAAGAGCTTGAAGAGGATTTATTTGTGTTCAGTGGAGGTGATGGTTCATCGAAAGGAGCAGATCTCTCTTGGAACGGAAACATAGAAAGAGCAGAAAAATTTATTGCAAACTCACTTGATGACCTCTTACAATGGGCTTTTGATAAAATAAAATCTAGTATAGATGCTTCAAAGAATCCTGACCAAAACCCTTCAGAACAGTATGTCTGTAGGCTCTGCAAGGGCCGTGAAAATGTGTATAAGTTGAAGGAAGGTCTTCAAAAGGTATCACCAGGATCACGTCATTCATACACTGGAAGCTCAAGCAACTCTTCAGTTGAACGTGAAACATTTGCAGACACACAAGGAAGATCATTTGAAAGAAGGGTTAGAAGAGAGATATCAGTTCGTGATGACAACGAAATGGCAAAAGATTGTTGTTCAAATTTTCTACAAGAAGATGCTTTTAAGAAATATACTAAAAGTGCAGAGAATAACAAATTCTGCGAAAGATACAATAAACGAGAGATTTTACAACATCACCGCACAAATAATAACGAATTTGGGACTAAGAATTTGGCAAATTTTTCGATTAGCCAAGCCAACAAACAGCGTGACTTCACCAATTCTTATCCGGATACCTCATTCGTTGGAAGAAATACAACAAATGCGTTTGTTACAGGAACATCAACTGGACAAAAGAAGTTTGAAAGCAATTTCACTAACTTTAATCAGTATGATAATAGCAATGACACTATTCAATATTGCGATGAAGGAGAAGGTGATAGAAAACCATTCCATGAAGTATTTTTACAAGCTGGTGTACCGTACAGATTGGTAAGTCCAGGTGAATCAGATACTGACCTTTCAGAGGATGAATGCTCGTGTACTTGCACTTGTATGGATAATTCATATTGTGGCAAATCTTCTCCGACCAGTTACACGTACTGTAGAAGTTGCCAATTGGATGAAGAATTCCCTTTGTGTGAGTCTTGTCTTTCACTGTGCGCGCATGAGAATAAAACTACATTTGAAACAGAGATGCCACACAAAGAAAACAGGCTGCTAGCAAATACAACTGGCTACAATAACGATAATTGTGATTCTAATGATGAAGACGATGATGATGATTATTATGAAGAGGATGAGATAGAAGTGCTTCATGATAAGTACGATTTCGAGGAAGATTCAGATGCCTCACTTTAGTATCTGTCGCAAATCACTACACAAGCATGTTATTAAATCATATTTTTCATAATTGTGCAATATTTTCATTATTCTTTTCTAAAATAATTCTAAATAAAATAGTTCACTTGAATTATATCAACACTTTGTCTGTTCTTTACTATTTACTTCTGCGTGGAACTATGAGAATGTTCAGCTTGTAGTAAGTTGGGCCAACCGATTCCCTATAACAAAGCATGGCTTTACTATAGTATGCAGTATGCGTAACAGTCTAACTGTAAGATTTCAACTTTGGTGCTTATACATAATGAACGAGAAATATTACGAAAACTACAAATATATAATATAACAACACGAAAATTTATTAACCACAACGTTTTGTCTAATAGCTTTAGGGTTTTTGTTTTCAAGTCAAACCAACACAGAGACACCCTTACATGCTTGTACAGAATGTAAACATGCAGGTTTCAAGTACAGCTACGAATTTTTTACCAAAAAGAATACATGAAAATATTTTTTGTGTTAGACTTGAACATTTACCCAAATAACAGCCTGAAAGAAAACACCCCGGAAAAATATCAACAATAATCAGACGAGATTTATATTTTTCTTGATGATATTTCCATGAATAGCTCCATGAATTATGAAGATTCCTACAGTTGTTGTCATTTAAATTATGGGAGAACCAAGAAATTTTGTAAACTTCTCTTACAACCCTATCTGTTAAATCGTTACCACTGCCTAAACACTTAACTGAATTGTTACTGATGTTGTGGTTTAGTTCAATAGCATGTGCTGATAACCTGGATTTCTTTTCGCCTCTATGAATATATCCCAACTGTTCTCTGAATCTTTCTCGTGTGTGTTTTTCCAAAGTAACTTTGCAGATGCAAGTGATCTTGTAGATGCCGGAATCAAAGCAGTGGGTCGCTAAAATACTTTTTATGGCCGCCTAAAATTGAACTGATTTTTTCTGCCAGTTTTCATACAGGTTTACTTCTTCAATACTCTTATAATTTTCTTTGGAATGTTGGGTAATTGTACTCTTTCAGCTTCTCGGGCGAGTTGTTTGGGGTGTGAACTTCCGGTTGCTTAAGGTCTTGTTTTCTTTTTTGCTTTGTCAGTGATGCCTTCCGGAAATCCGTTTCTGATGGCTAATGTCATCACTGCAGTTCTTTCCCCAGGATTTTTAGTGTAGAGGGGTTATTGAAATTATCAGAGGGGTGTAAGAAAAAATATATTATTTTTTCTCACTATCTTGTAGTGAGGAAGTTATATATTATGAAGCTCACTAGAAACTATTTCCGGCAGGCAAGAGCCCAACAATATTAAACTAGAACTAAGAATATTATATGAAAAATGCTAATGAATCATAAAATATTTTTCATAACAATTATATGTATTTACATGGATCACTAGATGGTATGGACAATTGCGTACAGCAGACGTATTAGTTAACTTTTGGAGCAAATTAGTAGTGAGATCTACTACACCAAATTACTTTTAAGAAATATATGTGAATAAAATTAACACAGTTACATAATATAAAAATGACCTAGTCTTTTAGATATAGAATTACTGCTAACCCCAACAGGCTGTTCACTGAGTAACATTTACGGCCAACTTCAATGTCACTTATCACCGAGACTACAAGATAACAATAATGCTAGAAGCTCTAGATAAAGAGAACTTCTGGATAAAGCTCTAAATGATTCGAAATAATTATTATCCTACTATTCTGGAGCAACAAGCTGAAGATTGCAGTTTGCTGAAAACTGGTTTTCTATAGTCTATTTCGATCAGAGGGATGTTTATCCAGCCGATAGAGTGAAGACTGAGAAAAAAATCTCGCAAATCATAATCGTATTGACCTGGTCTTGCCCCACTGCTGGATATAGTCCTTTGATCGAAATAGACAAGCACAACAAAGAAATTCAGATTAAATGAATCTCTCATTTATAAACTGACAAAGAAGAATTTAACTACACATGAGATAGAAGTGTTAGAGAACAGACATTTCTCTACCAGCACAAAATATCGTGCCAAAATCGGCCGATATCGAATATGGTTAGCTTAGTATTGGCCCGATATCCTGATCTGATTGTGTTCGTTCTGCCTACACCTAAACCTCTAATACTTTAACCCTCATAAAAGCGTGAAACGTTTCAGGCAGTACATAGATAGGCATTACTAGAGGTCACTACGTCAGCCAAAATCAAATTTACAGAAATACAAAATGGCCCTCGCAAAATAAAAGGGTTTGCAACCAGGCATATGATCCATTGATCCATTGCTAGCAATCTGCAGATATTATTACTCCTCAAAATCAGAATAAAATAAAACCTGAATCCAAAACAAAAACATGCAATAAACAAACCTAAATAAAGATAAGACATCACTAGCAAAAGTACCCGCCTGTTGGGGCGGGGTGAAAAAGAATGTTGGCAACAGTCATTGGGTCATTCACCACTACTCGCTTCCATGTGGCGGCTTCGCCATTACCTTGCTAAGTTTTAGTGGCTGCGCCCCCTTTATCGAAACCATAATCTGGGTGGCTGCGCCCCCATAGTACAGATATGTTGTATCTGTTACAACCACCACCACAACTACTACTACGTATACTCCTATTCCTACAACAACAACAACTACTACTACTACTACTACTACTACTACTACTACTACTACTACTACTACCACTACAGCTACTACTAATAATAATAATACTATAAAGATTTAAAATATTGAATTTACATATTTTTATTTACAACAATCCACATTTAAATTTTAACATTTATTGCCCGCCTGTTGGCGCGGGGTGAATAAAATATGTTGGCAACAGTCATCGGGGGTGTCACCAACACTCGATTCCCCGTGGCGGGTTGCGCCCCTAACTTCGGGAGTTTAGGGAGCTGTGGCCCCTTTATCGTAACCAGACTCTCTTGGGGACTGCGCCCCCATGATAAAGATCTGCTCCCATATCTCCGGGCGGCTGCGATCCCATAGAGGAGTTTTGATATATTTATTGTAACCTACTCGTCATGCTACACCTTCATAGCAAATTTCGTTTCTCTAGTTTCAGTGGTTTGGAAAACGCCTTTTCGGGTGGCCATTTTGGGTTAAGATAGCGACTTTTAAAAAAAAACGTTTTCTTGTATTATCATGACCCTCTCGTGATGGTACACCTTCAAACCAAATTTAATTTCTCTAGTTTCAGTAGTTTGGAAAATATCTTTTTGGGCGACCATTTTCGTTTAACACTTCTCCTTCAGTTGGGACTTGACGGAGAGGAATGGAGTTTATTGATGGCTCATCTACGTGTTATGTCGGATATTTTTTTAAAAAAAGAATGATCAAAATCGGTCCTGCAGGAAGACCGAATGAACTTGACAAAGTTTTTTTAAGCATTTTTTTAGTACAGTTGTATATAGATTATCAAACCCACGGACAAATCAGCGGGAGGATTCTAGGCAAACAAGACTTTGAGGAAAATGCATTTCTACAACCGAAAAAATAAAACATTCAAAAAATAAGGTAAATAATGGGGAAAAAAATTCTAAGACCAATGAGGGAAACAAATTGATCTGAAACAAGAGTTTAAAGAGAAAAAGGGAAACCAAGAAACTCGTACAGAAGAAATCACCTAATTGAGTCCTACTTGGCGAAAGATGTACAGAAAATGTTTATCAACACATAAACAACAGAGTATGGTCTTTTGTCCTTTGTAGTAAACTAATATTTGACAGAAAGTGGCAACATACTGCACACGAAGCGTATATGTGCACCTACGTCACACAGAAAAGAGATAAACATGTATATAATGAGAAGCAGGATAAACTGACAACCACACAGAGCATTCATATATACATATAATACATTAGAGTTTGATCCACTACATTCGTCAATGAGACAACAGATGTAGAGGTGACATCCTCAAATCGGAGGATCTGTTAGCAGGTACGATTGGAAGGATCGTGCTCCATGGCTCGAGTAAAAATCTGAAATATACAGGAATCGACGTCGTGACCCCTTACTCTGAGTTGGCGGAGTCAATCGTAGATCACATTTTACTGATGCAGAGGATCCTCCACCACACACACAGATTCAATAAGGCCAGGGAACAGTAATTCGAGCATTGAGGACCCAATAGACCCGCATCCTGGCTAAGCTTTCTCTGGAATTGGGTAGTCCCTCGTGCGAATTTATAATCTCTGTTATAAGGTGTGATAGCTATTCTTGCTTCTTTTAGCTTTATCGTGGGGCGATAGAATTTTCATTACATTTAATGTATATGATATTTGAATAAAGGACCTAGGACAATACGCTATTCTGCAGATTAATCATAATCACTTTTTCGTGATTATACCCAGTTTGCAGTGCAGCCCAATTTGAACATTACATCAAACTTTCTCTCTCTCTCTCTGTGTTTCTACGATAATCGTAAGCTTACTCGACAATGATTTGTCAACTCTTAGCATCATAGACCATAGTTTAGTATTCTTAGGCGGTGTACATTAAAGTTTAGGAGGGGGTAGAGAAATACCTGCATCACTGCATTGTCAAATTTTACATCATCATCGCACAAATAATAACGAAGTTAGGACTGAGAATTTGGCACATATTTCGATTAGCCAAGCCAACAAACAGCAGAACTTCACCAATCCTTATTCTGGTATAATGTTATTTATTGACAACTTACATAAAGTGAACTCAACTAACTATACCTAACCTAAACTTCTCGCCTCAGGTGGATGGTGCACTGGGGAAGTAGTTATCCAAAAGTAGTTCCAAAAAAGGATGCGTTATGAAATTTACGGACATACAGTCAAGCCAAGAGAAGAGCTGTCTCCTCGTAAGATTTCGTTATCCCTTTGCAGAATGTCAAGAGGTGACACGTACCAATCAAATAGAGCACCTTGTAGTGCTCTAATGTGATTGGGAATGAAGAGTGGAAACAGAATTACTGTTCATATATGCACTTCGTAGAGACTCGTTCGGATGCTAGAGTGATTAAATCAACATTAACATAACCTAGCATTAATCCAAATTTAAGTAACACATTTAGGCCAACGAGGGTCATTTAACTAACCATACGATGACACTCAATCATACGATGATAAGTAACTTAACCTCATATAATTTCCCTGATTGAACGACACGGGGAAGAATCTAAAGTCAAGCCAAAGCGGAATTTCAGATCCATGGAAGAGGTAAGAATTCATTATTGTGTTTTTCAATCCATTCTAGTACATGCTGGTCTGGATAATTCCAGCATAATGGGCTGTGATACTTGTATTGTCGCTATCGGTTTCAACAGAAGTTTATTGCACTGGTATAATTATCAATATAAAGGAAGATGGTAAATCTTCGACTTATTGGAATTCAAATTCATTTAAGGCGAAGATAAGAACATGAGAATTTCCTTGAAATTCAACCCTTGGTGATAGATAGGATCTACATGATGAGACTCTTCCTTCCTAACTTCCTAGGCAACCATACGAGCAAGATCCAGACCACAAATCATTGTCTTCAACCGAAAGAAAAAGCAATAAATATACCAATAAGAATTGCGGAGTTATTGCCACTGGAAGAAATAGAGGAAAGCGGATGCGGAACAAATTCAGTATAAATTACAACGAATTCTGACATCTCTGCCGACCAAAAGTACTTAAAACAAGTTCTGCATTTCTACTCGTATGTACAAGTATAAATTCGTGGTATTGGACAAGATACGTTCTTGTATTTAACCTCTTGAGGTGTTATTGGCTATGTATCACCCAGAAAGTAATAGGACACGGAAGCGTGCGGAGCGCGTGTAGCTTAGCTCTAGCCCTTGAACGGTGCCTGAATCAGTTGACGGAAAGTGCTTGGACACTCGCCGGTAACAGAAAAA
>JAGDQP010055944.1:0-13037 GCA_022664845.1 Lepisma saccharinum
AAATAAAAGTAACAAGGATGCAAATTATGAAGAACAACAAAAGAATAAACAAATTAATTATTAAGGATCACATTTATTCTGTGACTAAGATATCATATTGTATTCAATAGATGCAAATGTTAAAAAGCAAACGAAATATTAGACAATGGCATTCTTTCAAACGCTGAGGACAACCAAGTCGTAGTTGACAAACATGACAAACGACAACCAAATGTAATGATCAAAAATCTCCAGCGGCAATGTGATTAACGAGAATACCAATAAATTTCTGCATGCTATTATTTTGAAAGTTGCGGCTAAGATATTACCAGTAAGTTATGCAGTTACGTGCACACATTACAGGAAATTTCTGTAACATTCTAAGAATGGGTTTAATTTCTTATAATTAATTTATTCAATATGAACATCTGTCACCTTAATTTTAATTCGTTATGTTTACTACTGCTATATGTCTGTGCAGCCCAAAATGACATGTACGTACTGTTGCCAGAAGTACCTATAATGTAGTCTTCAATTGGTGTAAACTATTTTGTGAATATATGTATTGCAAGTCAATATAGAGATAAGAAAGGAGAGAATAAAAAAAACAAATTCATTGAATCTATCTCAGCTTCTTAGTTAATGGACTGCCAGAACTTAACACAAATGTCACACAATCAATACAAGCCATCAAATATATACTATTTTGGAACAGCATTGCAATTAATTTTGACACTTACAAAGTGAATTGAACCTTTCAACCTTTTTTGATGAGTGATGATGACTAGGGCGTTCAAAAGCCTTTAAAGTTAAAATATTATTAGTTTTAAAATTTAAAACAATTCTGAGTAAAAAGACTCGAAACTGCCTGATAAATGTTAGATGTCAACTGAACTTTGACATTTTACAAACAAGACTGCGCTTACAGGCCATTGCACTGTTCACTGTTGTTTTGAATTGCTATCCATTTTGTTTCGATCACTCTATTTTCTGCTTTGGATCACTGACACTGTTCTTTAGTTTACTTATTCTAGCAGGTAAATTTGTTAGCAGTAAAATGTGAAGGTGCATGTATCAGACATCTCACATATTTACTTAGTCACGAAATACCTACAATAACCAAAAAGTTAAAAATCTGCAGCAGAGATTCACCAGAATTATAAGTCGGCAATAGCGCATATACACATTATGTTTGGTAAATTTGCAGCAGACTAGAAAAACAATAAAGAATGTGTGGATCTTCTAAACTGAAATGGAAAATTAGTAATTTTGCTATGCGTATGATGTTGAACGTTGAAATTAAACTGTAAAGAGATGAAAGTTAATATTGTAAAACATTGATCTATAGTCCGCTATGCAGAACAAACGAAAACAGAAAAAAATAATCTCAATACAGCAGGTAGGAATCAGGCTTGTCGGTGTTTATAAACAGAACTAGCAATCGTAGAGTAATCAGCTGCACTCAGAGTGTTTTCGAAGTGATTGCTGGTAAAACAGAGCAAGAAGTTCATATAAACTGCACTGCTCACTGAAAATACAAATAAATCCATATTTTCACAGTAGAATACACAAGTGAAGGAGAAGGGTACTAAAATCTGAAATAGCTAAAATCTACAGAAATGGCAAACAGTACATCGCAATTCACTGGACATTTCGAACCAACGGTCAAGCGTCCCCTTACCGCAAAAAATATTCCTCTGCTGCGTGCAAACATAATTCTAAATGGAGCTGTGACATATAGTGTTTAGTACAGATGATATTTCATTGACAACAGAGATCATTGCACGATGTTGTACTTAGCCATGTCCAAAAGGAGAAATGTAGTATAGATCCGGAAGAAAGTCTTTGATGAAGAAGTAGTCATAAAAATCAAACGAAATATGGCAATATTAAACTTTTAAAATACTGTACTCATTGAATAAGTTACAGCACTGTAGAAATGTCGAATTAGTTTTTGAAATTCTATCGTTTTCAGCAAGTGGCACATACAATGTTAATACCAATGAAAACGTCCGAAAGGTGTTCAAAAGGTAGTGACGTAAACAAAGTGATAACATGTTTTTTGGATATTAGTAGCATTCGTAAGAATACAGTGACGTAACATACAGTTTGGCCAGGGAAAAAGAACATGCAAACAGGGCAACAATGTACACAGACGGTGGAATTAAAAAAAAATAATGTGTCCTTGTAACTTTAATCCATGCATAGAATAGGTGTATAGAAAGCCAGTTGTAATGGCCTTCACTGCTCGAGAGAAGGGTTCTGTTTTGCAGCATTGCTTACGCTTATATGGTAGTGGCCGAAATGCTGGATAGATCGTGAAACATGTTTGGAAATTGTTTTAGTTAGATTACCAGAAATCTCATTCATTAACTCTAATCAGTCCTGCAGTGTATATCTTATAATTTTCTTTACGTTATAAGCAAAATGACGGGATATAAAAATAATTTTAATTTCAGCTATTCTTGTGCTCTTTTCAAAATTAGTTTGGCTATACTTCTGCCAAAATATTTGCAATACTCTTCGTATTCCCTTTTCAAATTATTATTATTATTATCTCTAAATTGGCGCTTAAGGAAGAGGATATAGAAACCTACGTAACAAAGCGCTTGAGGTTTTATGTGATAATTCACACGAATATTCTTCAATTAATACAAATGCATCCATATTTCGACATCACTCCTACTCACAGTAAATTAGTATCAATTGATACGTTAATTCGCGGCTTGGCCACCAAGATCACCTGTATTGGAAACTGGAAAGAGCTGTGAGTGCGCGCAGCTTAATGTTTATATGTGCAAGATCACGCACGTACTTTGCTGTGTTTTGTAATTTAAAATCAGAAAACTGCCTAGTAAGAGAGATGCATATTGGCATATTTTAACTTCCTTTTTTTATTGAGATATCTCAAACACATCACTAACAATATTAGTTTGTGTGTGTTTGTTTATATTATTATTCCAATCAATATTGTTCTATTACTTTTGACAACTAATTAAACTGGATGAGGTCGATAGTAGAGTCACGAAAGTGGCCGAGAAGCAGATAATCTGACATACCTTTAGTTAGGGCATTCAAAAGCCGAGGATACGGAAGAAAAACTTGTATAATGTTCTACTTGATTTTAATAGAAATGAGAAATAAAGTTAAAGGTGTGTGCTCGACAATTCGGAGAGGTCCCACCTCTCCATTTTGGAAGGGCTCGCAGAATGCCAAAGGGTTAGTGCCCTTGCTTGCTTTGCTCCTGCTCGCTGATTGAATTCCTTACAATATCTATTTAAGGAAGTAGTCAGGAGCAAAAATTACTAACAACTGTAGTTTTAGACCTTCGTAGCTACCCAGCGCGTTTAGAGCGCTAATAATAATTCAATGGATCAAAAAAGCTTAATCCAAAAATTCCTTAACGTCTTAAAATAATATAAAAATGAAGTAAGTCAGTTAACCGAAGTAAAGATTATACACTCTATTTTGCTGTGTGTGTACTTTAGTAGCGGTAATGTAGTGTGACTTTGAATTCCAGTAAAGGTTGTGCGACTTACACAATGTGTTCGTAGAACGAGGCATCATATTAAGTGACGATTATCGTGTGCAACGTTTCAGTTCTTAAGGTGACAGTTAGGGCTTAATAATAGAAATTGACAAAATGCTTGATATATTTGAACCTGAATTCGTAAGTACAAAATATGTAGTTTGTCGAAAGCAAAACAACAAATCTGGTTATAGATTTAGGGAGCAAATCGCAAATGCAAAGTGCTCGTATTGTTAGGAAAACGACGTTATTAATGAAAAGCTGTTCTAAGCTTCCTCTAATTACAAAGGACAACATCTTAACGCCAATGATAGTAACTTGTGTGGTAGGGTTCTTGCTATCGCTGCAGTGTTCGATATACACATATTCCTGAATTTCAGACCTCTCCAAGTTAGATTTCACATTATAACAGAATTGATAACATCGGAAAGGAAAAATATAGAAACTGATACCAAAAGTCCCGCCACAGATGAAACAGTTATAAAGAAGGAATTCTTCCTATTCAGGAACACTACGAAAAACAAAATCGGGAATCCTCCATTACCCAGTGCTTGTGGTTCATCAAGGAAATCGGGTCGGTATCAGATAGGATCGTAGGCTCGAACCGCGCGGGCAACAATTCTGATTGAGCTTTACAAGAGGTTCGTGCTAGGCAAAAGTTGATGCAATTTAACTAAGTCCAGTGTTGATGCCTTCCTCTTCCGATATATAACACATCTCAGCTTGAGCCAATGATTCTAAAAAGCAATGAATAGAATGCAAATTCAATTTGGAAGCTGACGAAATCAGCTGCCTATACACTGGGGAAGAGATAACTTAGACATAAGCCTACAATTGAAAGTATATATAAAACGTTTCGAAACGAAAAATTCCGGAGCGCAAAAACGAGCAAGCTTGACGTTGATGACACCTTAAATTAGTGCTGAACTGTGCTTATGTAAGGAACGCAAAACTACTTTCCACATGAGTTTTCTTCCATACTTTTAAATGCATTTAAAGGGAAGTAAGGCTTTGAGTAAAATTAACAAACACTTCCCACACTTGTGTCTTTAGCGATAAGGGGTCATTTCTGAGTGAAAACGAAAACAATTTGAACAATTCAAGTAGGCCTAGCAAGAATGACATGCATGGAAAAGAACTTTCCAATATTTATAAAAACAAAAGAACTATTGGTAATGCAATAGCAAGTTAAAGCTGAATTGCCAATCTGTCTATAAAAAAAATGAACTAAAATCATGATCAACTCAGTTGGTTAAGTCTCTTCAATTACCTTTGTCTTCTGCCTTTGCCACATTTTAGTTCTTTGCGGCAGTCAATGTTAACTCTATATGCGCTCTACTGGAGTGTATATTTGGATTGTATGTAGTCATCGTACATTATCAACCTTCTTCTCTCATCCTGATTGATTGGATCAATAATTACAGCTTCTCAGTGGTAGGTCGTTGGCGTTGTATTCGGAATGTCCTGAAATGGAACCCTAGCGCTCGAGCTTCTTGAGGATTTTTGCTCACTCACAAATGGCAGGATGACACTTTAACATACGCCTTGGCCGGTACCTTTTCTAATCGTTTCCCCTACTCAATCCCGGCCAGATTCTTAGATGGATAAAGGTCACTAATAAAGTGCTTTTCAATTATTGATACCTTAAGGAACCAGTAAGTCTCTAAGCAGGCTTTCTAAACACTATGAAGAATTAGGTTCCGAACAACTGCGTTTCAATTAAGGTTCCTACCAGCTTTGAACGGCCTACCACCCTCGCTGTAAAATAGCCCGTGATATATTTAATTAGAGTAACCTGTGACCCCTATTCTCTCAGTTACATAGTTAATACTTGCTAATCTGAAGCTTCTGGTTTCGCTGTAGACTTGAACGTTGGCAAGAGAAATATTATATAACCAGTGTGTGTTTAAGAGCATTATATACAGAGTGTCCATGAGAATTCTGTTGTGGTTGAAGGCATAGTGTCCCTAATATAAGAAAGGAAGATAAACTGCATATCCAGAGTAAACAAGTATTACTATTAAAGGGCAATGCGTAATGGAAATCTCGAAACAAAAATAATAATGAATATATGAATGTTTGATTAATGTGAAGAAATAAAAATGATGATTGTTCTCTCGTGTTTTCTCTGTTTCCTCTCACTAAATAACATTCCAACACTCATTTCCATTCCACATCTTCACCTCCGTATATCTAAAAAGGAGCCGCGGCGTTTCGGTTGTACAGCGCTCACTTCTGGTGCTGTAGGTGGTCGAATCGATCCCTACTCATGCAATGTGATCATTGTGGTAGACACACATCGTTTACCTGTGTCTTTTCATGGTGCTGCTGTTTCCTCTCACTTTCTTCATTTCACCAAAACATACCATCACGACCCTTACGACCTAAGCCATAGTAGCTTAAAGGCTTTAAACAAGTTCATTTCAATTTGTAGATCCAATTGTGGGAAGGGATTGAGCGTTCCGTTTATATTTTTAGAGGAGCGTCCCTTTGAGATTGAGAAAAATATTTGAGTCGCGTTCATCGGATGTTTTGTCAAGTGTGATAAATATTAATTTTCTTGAAGCTAATAGAAACAAGAATATACTGAGATAATGCACAGTCTACTTATCTGATTTTTTCAGTAATCCGACGGTGAATAATAACAATCATAATAAGGAAACAAGCAAGAACGAGGGCACCGAAGAAATAAAAGTCTATTATTATCTGGCAAATGATATTTCTACTCATCTCAGAAACTACTAACCTCGTGATTAATATCGAGAATGTTTAAGTTTCTAATGTACAGGACTGTTTTCCGTGTTTTTACCAGACAATTGCAGCTGTTTAAGTGCGTTCCTCGCAAATTAATATAGAATACGTGCGCTTAAAAATAATAAATTTGTAAGAAATATATACGGGTCTTAATCGGAACGAGATGACAATACAAAGGAGGAACCGGCATAATGAAGAATTCCATAAACTTTATGATTTACTCGATATAATAATAATGGAATCATTGAACCTAAGATGGGCTAGCCATAAGCTGATGGATGGGGGAATGATGATCATATTCTATCGCGATTGATAATTCGGAGGGAAGGAGGTTATTGGGAAGACCGTAAAGTCATGGACGGATAATATTTGATGACATCTTTGAGAGGTAGATATTCATGATTAAACTTGGCCTGATGTTGTCCACGATAGAATCCAATTTAGAACATGTGTTGCTCCTGCGATAAACTTCGAGCTCTGTGAAATATAGAATTATCTGATTAATAATGTGAGGTACAAAGTCCTTGAAAAAGGTACGAGCAAATGCATCCTTTCCCTATGCAAAATCGCAGAGAACTACTTATTAATATAAACAGAAGAATAGAGTTTCGTTTTGCCTAGTGGTCACGTTATGAGACTAATATACATCTAGCGAAAGTCTGGAGAAATGCCTGTTCCGTGGACTATTTATTGTGGATTGTAGAGAAGATGGGCATACGATACGCTTACGAAATTACCAGTTGACGGATTTCATGGAGGGCATTTAAATGTGAACGAAGGGAAGGAAAAGAAATCCCGGAAGCAGAAGTGTGCATTAACGAAGGAGAAGAAAATCAAAAGACCCGGAAGTGGAGGAAACGAAAGGTTCGCTGGCAGTGCAAGATTCTTTACTGACTATGTCAATCTCTCCCGTTGTAGGAGAACGCGGAAAGAAAGAATCATATACAAAAAAAAAGAATTGTAAGGAGTGGAAACAAAATGGCCCGTGTTAAAACCTGATAGCACGGCAGGAATGGTTAAAGAAGTTCCTGTTACGTTGCCTATGAAAGAACAATTGCTTGAAGGAATGGAACAGATGAGTAGTCAGCTGAATGAGATGATGGATTATCAGAGCAAGCAGCTCAGCGAGAAGATGGCTTCCCAATATGAAGAAACTAGAATGAAAATAAAGCAGCCGAATGAGAAGATGGATCATCAGAGTAAACAGCTGTGCGAAAAGATGGCTTACCAATTAGAAGAATGCATGAAGAGATTGAAACAACTAAGCGAGAAGATGGATCATCAGAGTGAACAACTGAATGAGAAGATGGCTTCCGAGCTGAAACAGCTAAAAGAAGAACATGAATCTACAGAGTGAACAGCTGAATAAAAGATTGCTTCCCAGCTGAAACAGCTATATGAGATGGATCATCACAATTAACAGCTAAATGAGAACACGGATTATCAGAGTGAACAACAGAATGAGGAGATGAATTCCCAGCTGACACATCTAAATGAAAAGTTGAATTATCAGAGCCAAGTGCTCAACGAGAAGGTAGCGTCATAGCTGAACAGCTAAATAAGAAGATCGGTCATCAGAGTGAACAGCTAAATGAGAAGATCGATCATCGGAGTAAATGTCTGAGTAAGCAAGTTATTCCTCAGAGTATGCAGTTGAAAGAGGAAGTGACACGACACCTGAGTGAGAAGTAAACGTTCCAGTTAAGAAAGACACAAGACGCATTAGAGTGACGTATAGAACTGCTGGCTGAAAGAGTCAAATGACAGTTGGATGAGCAGTGCGATGAGTTACAAAATATGAAGGAAGGATTGAAGCTATTCTCTGTGAGATCAAGTCACGAGTAAACGAAGTCACTAACAGGTATGAAGAATCTATTTTCACTCTGAAAGCAGATGTGTCAAGAATTTTCGAACAAGTCCAGGAATGGAAGGAAATTGTTGACGGCAACCTGTAGATAGTTCGTGAGGACAGACAGAATTCAGGAGGAATAACTTACTCAAAATCAAGGGTAATGGAAGTTGAAGCGAAGTCCGTTCAGAAGTGTAATGGAGTAGAAGAAGCAGTGAAGGAGACGAGGGGAGAAACCAATGATCTTCTGTCGGTCAGCCTGGATGACATAGAATGTATCTAAAGACGTGTTTCCACTAAAGGGTTAGAAATGGTTTTACTTAAATTAACATTACAGAATTTGAACGGTGTCTCTACCCAACATTACGAATCCAGTCGGGAAATTACCAAGAAGATCATCGGATTACTGGTAACCTACATTTCCTAGGGCTGTCTATGCAGAGGTAGAAATTGGACTCTTTATGAAGAAAGACAACAACCAGTCACGACTGAGCGACGGAGAGAAGTTGTCGTCGTCGGAAGATAAGAGTGTGTTCTTCGATCTGATTAGTGTATCCACTCAAGAAAGAGCTAAACCAATAAGGAGTAAGGGGTCTCACTGACGAGAAATGATGAGTAACATAATTCATCGCAGGTGTTATGAAGAAGATGAAGAGACGTAGTATGTCCATGTAGAGACATGACCCTGGATTGTTCTCTCTGCAATCAAATACTTCACGAGCTTTCCTTCGACTTACGGAGAAATGACGGCACGCACATTCCTTACTCTGTTTGACGAGAAGCCGATTTGGTTGGATGAAACAGAGAGGTTCTTGGATATCCTACCATTGGTTCTAAATACTAAGATTTTCCTGGTATTAGTCAAAAGTTATTCGTTTTGATTCATATCGGACGTTTCGACGGTTGTTAATATGCACTGCATGTTTAATAATTAGTCCAAATGTTGGCACGCTCGTAGGACAATTTCGGTAATTATTTTTGTCAATTTTATTATATTTAAAAAAAACATTTAATATAATTTAATTGTAAACCTAGAAAGAATAATATAGTGAACTATTCATTAATAAGTTATATGTGTTTGTACAATTTTTAGGAAAATAAAATCAGTATCCATCACAGTTCAATGTAGGCTTCTGTATAAATCGAACGATAGGCACCTCGTCATAAGAACGATACTAACTGTGTATTTTGCTATCGTTACAATAAAGCAAGCATCTAAATAGGAAACGTGATTTGTAATGATCATTTTTTCCCGCTTAGTGTGATCGGGCAAGCGACTGCTTCTCGTACGAGGAGTGGAACTTGCAGCGTTGTATTCCAATGCGGGTATCATTTCCTTGTCCCTCCTCCTTTCCTGTAAATTATCTATGGGCGGCCGTTTCTCACCTATAAAGATGGAACCGACACCACTGAATGTCCTATAACCGGTTTGCCGCGGCCGGCCATTACTCTTCGCAGGTTTCGAACCAGTAGCTTATACTGCCTTTCCACAATCTGTAGGTCGCAGGTAATCATATTTCTTGGGAAGTCAGTAACCAGTAGGTCATGCTAATTTCCTGGGCCACGGGCGACTGATTCTCTGTGGAGGCTCGGAACCAGTAGCACATATGCCTTGGTTCCGTTTTTGAGGGATAAACTCCCTGGGTGGCGTTTTCTCCTCGAGAGGAACGGATCTAAGAGAATGTGGTCTTTTACCATGGAAGCCACATCACGCCTGCTTCCCCCAGTGTGTCCTGTTGTCCACTGAGGTACGGAGGATAGCAGACGAACATGACTTATATTTTCCCTAAAATACGCATACAAAGTACTAGTGAAGACAGTTAAGGCTTTTATCAGTTAAGGTCATCAATTGTTTACGTGGTTTCAAGCAGGAATGTAAAGATTATAAATTTACATCACCACCGTTGTTCTCCAATATTTAATGCAATTTATATATATATTCCGATGTATTAGCTGGAATAATATATGTCATTCGTAAATTAACTTACTATCTTCTTAATCATAAATTTACGCTTTACACATATAACTGATTCTAATCTAATTTACAAACTCAGTATGACAGAATTTGAAAAATTACATGCTACACTGTCTTATTATCAGATTTTCGCTTTCAAGTTGGACACAAAAAGGAAAATGCCGGAAGATATATTTAGTGGATTGAAAAAACACAGAAAAGGTCAAGAGACATAAAGAAGACGCAGACAATCAAAAAGTATAAAAATTATATCTGCTGCTAAGAGGCTGAAAGTGACAGATGATGTGAAGACATCGGAAGACCAGCTTGTGTTCCGTTCTATCGCACTAGAAGGCAGCATGATAGTAACAGAACCAATTTTCAGTAATGACAAAATTAAAGTAAGAAGAAACAAAAGATCCAGATTACACAAACATTATAGAAGTCTTAGTGGGACAGCAACCAGAAGACAAAACAATTCTTGCTCAAAAAATACAACCGTTTGAAGGATGAAATACTATACTATCGCTGAAACGAACATAGGGATATTATCTAAAACGGTGTGAAAAATTTCAACAATACAAGACATTTCCAAATAAGAAACAAAATGTGAGATTTTGCACCAGCATGTAAGTAATATATGTGAATAATACATATTTGATACTTTATGTCCTACAACTTCTTAAGGGAACGTTAAAAAATATGTCCACATCGCAGTAGAAAACACGGCAAGGTTAGTCACAGCAAAAGAAGTACATTCCATGTCAGCAAACGCAATGAAATAATTCATAGAAAAATAAACTATTCTTAATTACGGATGACTTAATTCTTTAGTAATTCATAGAAAAATAACGAATGTCGAATAATTATTCTTAATAACGAATGTCGTAATTCTTTAGACACACATAATATAAAGCACTAAGTGAGATGGCAGAGACATACAGATTTGATCTTAAGTTCAATCTAAGCATTTCCATTCTGGAAATAGACTATGCGAGATTACCCAGAAGACGACTGAACAGATCATTAAATTGTATATTCAAAATTATGTGAAATAATGGAAGAAGTTTGTTCGACATGCTATTTTTACAAGAAATTCACAAAAATATCGACAAGTACTGGGTTCAAGTCATTTGTTTACATGCTTGGATTTATACCTCGGAATATAACTGACGCACAGATTGGCATCAAACATAGTTTGCTAAATCGCCGGAAATTCCTTTGACATACGTCAGAAAATAGCTGTCAAAATGCACAAATTCTACATGAGACAAAAAAATTATTATACGAATAGGTGTTAAACATCATTCATACCACACCAAAAAGTGATAATTTATTTCCCATACAGATTCCCCAATTCGCAGGAATAATTTACACGAAGATGGATTGGTCCTAGTAAAATTTTCCTCCGTAAAATGCATTCAGCTAATATCAGTAAATAGAATTAAACAGTATTACGTACAGAGCAATAAATAAGATGTTATTTCAAGGCATGCGTTGCAAATGCACCCATCTAACACAAACATACAAGCATTCATCAGTCCCAGAGCTATAAGCAAGTAGATCCAAAATAAAGGATTCAATGATCCTGCACGGGAGATGAGAAGCGAGAAACTTTCACTTCACTGCAAGTTCACAACCACAAGCCCAACCCACTCTATACACGAGAATCCAACCAGTAGCAGCTTGAGTGAGAAGACAACTACAAGGATTTTTTTCTATATCGTATGCCAACTACGGGAGGAAGCCGTTACACATGTGTTCTGTACTAGGACGGCAAAAGAAGAAAAAAAGAATGTTAATCTCGCTGGTTCAAACATAGTGAATTTCGCTATCTATCCTAAACAAGTATTATCACGTCATAACGCGGTTGATCGCTGGGATTAGAACGCTACGTTATTTAACACCCTATGCAAACGATAACTGCAAATGTTCATTGATTGATTTTATAAAAGAACCAAATCTCGCATTTATTCAAGGAAGCGAAGGGAGAAGCGATTTCAGTTAAAACAATCATAATACCTCATCTTCGTGCATGTAATTAAAGAAGTATTTGATCAGATACTTTAATGTTTTACAATAGATTGGAATGATTATATTCAGTGAAATAACAGATTTCATCGCAACAGACATCTCCTGAACTTTGAAACATTAAAAGGTTGGTCATAGTCAACAAGAACAGAGTGCAAGAAGGTAAGTAATGCTAAAAAAGGACAACTCCACCCACGTAGCTCTTATTATCTGGAAGTGAAGACTACTTTTCTTTTTTAGATCACGTTAGTGTTCTTATTGGCCCTGAATATAATTCCTATGCTAACATGTTGTGCAGTTTTGGATTGGAACCTGGTACCAGACTCTAGTGAAGAGGAAGGCTGTCAGTCTGGCAAGAACATTTAAGTAGTGCCTATTCGGTAAGTGAGCAGACTCGGTTCTGAACCAGCCATGAAATAAAACTGTTAAGCAAGCCAGCAGCTGATCTAGTTGCTTGAACAAAATACATACTTTGTTTCTAGAGGCCACCCGCAGAATAAAGAACAACAGAGTTTTAAATCTACATCTTGGGTTCATCACCGTGGTTATGGAGGTATTAAATTTGTGTTCTATTACGTTTCATGGCCGTCACTTTATTATGATGCTCACATCGATCATCGTGTATATAAATTCAATTAGTCTTGTTATTAGTCCGATTAAATATTTGGCTGTTATTGACGTCGATTCCATCCGATCTTAGTAGGTTCTTTCCATAAAACACAAATAGATAAATTAAACTAACCCTCAGTGTTTTAATCCAAGAACCTGTATTCTCCCTGTCAGATAGACCGTTCTACAAAAGAAGTATTAGTTTAGTAGCGGTCACATGGTCGTTAAAGGAAGCGTTATTGAAAGTATTCAAGTATTTTTTTTATATTTTGCAGTGCTGTAGTGACAATTATGGTAAGCTACGTCCCTCATTCTAAAGTGTTTTCCACACT
>JAGDQP010055945.1:0-13037 GCA_022664845.1 Lepisma saccharinum
AAAAAGGCTTCGAGGATCCGGACCGTAGTCCGCCATTTGCAGCAGGGCCCAACTAGGCATGCCCCCCCCCTCCCGAAATCAAAACCAAAATATAAAAAACGATTATAGTAAGCTCGCTTTTCATCGTGAGGATTATATTTAGTGAAGACCGTTATATTCTGTGGGCGTCAAGAGTTGACTCTACGAAAACCAAACGATTGTGGACCGTTAACTACTGAGCAGCCACTCCACAATGATGGGAACTTCAGAGTCCTATTACGATCTCGTTTGGATGCTGGAGAGTGGAGATGATGTCCGAAATCATCTGGCTTCTGCTCCAGACAACGCAAAGTACACCAGCTGGAAGATTCAAAACGAGGAATGTGGCAATTTCATTGCTAAATCAGTTATTAAAGAAATGCAGGAAGCAAATTACTTCAGTGTGCTTGCCGACGAAACTGCTGATTCAGCAAACAAAGATCAATTTGTCATCTGCCTCCGATATGTCAAAGATTGCACGCTGCATGAAAAGTTCGTAACTTTCGTCGACGTTACTGACCGTACAGGAAAGGGTCTTGCTAATACCATCATTCAGACCCTTACAGACCATGGACTGAATGTGGCATATATGAGAGGACAAGGATACGATGGGTGTAGTGTGATGAGTGGTCGCTTTGGCGGTGTTCAAGAAGAGATAAAGCGTATAAGCCCTACTGCTGTGTATGTTTCATGTTCAAGTCATCTGTCCCCTATCAGCAATTGTCGCGGAGTTTCAGCGGCCCAACCTACGGGGAATAGTCGGGAGTCGTTTTCTGCAAGACGAAGCCCGGCCGCCATCGGGCCACCTGCTGTACAGTGATATGTTTTGCACGTTGTTCACCGCTAAAATTAGTGAGAACGACTGCTGTAAAATGAAAAGGGAATGTCTTTGAGAGGAGTACAAAGTGCTATGTGTTTCCTTTGATAGATGTATTTTTTTTGCGGAGAGGTTGTTTTCCTCGCGATCGCCACCCCTTTGCCGATTGCAGTTGGATTATCGTCGGGGTGAAGAATACTGCCCGCGACCGGGAGTCGTTTCGTTGCCGCAGGGTGTTGGTTAAATATCAGACTCCTGCCTAAATGCCGAAGACACACGAGTAACAGTCTGGTGGCCCGCTTGTGCGAGGCGCTTCGTGCCCGAAAGTTATACGCGCATGCGTGACGTGTGTCGTACGACAACAGGTATGAAAAAACATCACCCAGCTGGAAGACCAGCACGCCGATCCGTGTGGTTGTGCGGGCTAGTGCGGTAGTCTAGTGACTCCAGGATCGCGGGTTCGAGTCCCGCCTCGGGCATGGATGTGATTTTAGCTGTGTTGTCCGTAAGTAGGTTAAGAAAGATAAACGAAAAATAAATGGTCCCAATCGTATAAATAAACGCAATGTACTATGAAAGTTAAATAAACGAATTTTTTTTAAAAAAAAAAAAGCATAGCCAAGTGGTTAAGGCATCAGACTTTTAAATCTCGCGCTGACAGTCGGAGGTACGAATCCCATCGCAGACCCTGAAGAACTTTACTAACTACGAAATAAATAACAGCGAAGACAATGCGAAAAGATTAACTTAATATCGATTACCACTGCGTCCTATATATTATATATATATGTGTGTCCAATATACCAATATGTGTTACTTTTTCCCGCCTTGTTGCCTCCGCGGGAACAAGGTGGGAAAAGTCGGCAAACTGTCGGGTCATAGTTGAGAGTCGCCTTGTCCCCGTAGCCGGGTAATAGATTTTATCGCCCCGGTATCCGCGCCGCAGGTGAGGCTCGCCGGAGGGCCGCCAAACGTCGCAAGTGGGCCGCCACTGGACCGCTTCCGATTTGATGATTGGGTCATGTGCTTAATTTATCTGTGGTCCACGCTTGTAACCTCAAACAGTATCCTCTTGGCATTGTGAATAACGTGACAACTTTCTTTTCTGCTTCTACTATGTGGAAGAAGAAACAGATGGAAACAAGTGAAAAACTGTCTCGTTATTGACAAACAAGGTTTATTGAAAATTACGATGGAATTGGAAATTTGTTGAACTCCTTGCACCAGTAGTAAAGAGTTTAGAAGAATTAACAGAACGAAATGACGAATCGAGCAGCATGGCGTCAGCATATCTCAGTGCGCTAACAAAATGCGACTTTGTCAGCTATTGTTGTACTGAATGAAATAGCCTCTATTCTCTTACCACGATCTCGAGAGTTAGTCACCTACTTTGGAGTTATTGGGAGCAGTCACATTGGTTAGTAATATCGTAAGCCTTCTTTCAAAGAAAAGAGACAACGCAGAAGACAGTTTCAAGACTTCTTTTTTGAAAATAAAGTCAGTAGGTGAAGAGCTAAATGTTCCTTTGTCGAAACCACGTTTGGCAAACAGGCAAGACACACAGACAAAATCAACTTGCAAGTAACGAAGAGGAGTACTACCTTCGGTCTCTAAGTATTCCGTATTTGGACTATCTTGTGAGTGAATTAAAAACATTGTTCGATCCTCATCAACGGCAATTTATGGATCTTCAGCGCTTAATACCACAGTTCATTAGTGAAGCAGATTTTGAAGCACTGAAACCTGCTGTGAAATTTTATGAAGTGGATGTCAATTTAGAAAGTATTGTTGAAGGGAAGTTTGAACTCTAGAAAAATTTGTGGTGTGGTAAAGAAAAGAAGGTTCTGCCACGAAATGCGCTTGAAGCGCTTCGAGTTTGTCTCAAGTCTGGATGCCCTAATACCTACACTCTCTTACAAATATTTGCAACTCTCCCAGTAACTACGTGTAGCCCTGAAAGGAGCTTTTCCTGTCTCCGCAGGCTGAAAACAATACATATCTACGTACTGTCATATCAAAGAACCGGCTAAACGGACTTTCTAATATGGCAATGAACAGAGACATTCCTAGTGACATAGACGAAGTTATTAACATGCCAGCAGAAAAAGGTAAAAACACCAAAGAAGACTGGATTTTACATTGTCGGCAAGGGTTCAAATCCCGGCCAGGACACTGGAGACTTTTCTCACAGTGTTCCCATGCCTGGCGCTCTGAGGTGCACTCAGCCTCCTATCAAATTGAGAACCGGAGTGTCCTTGGTATTCCTGGGCACCTTGGGAAGGTAAAGGCGGTCCAGCGTGGGACTGACCACCCCACCTCACTTCGTACCGTAGGTCAAGAAAATGTGTAGCGCTACCTCCACATCCTCCATGTGCCGTGCCGTTCACGGCGCGTGCGTGTCGCTTTACCTTTTTTTTTTTTACCTTACCATATATTTGTTGATGCAGTACTTTCTTGGTACATTTTCAGGTAAACCAGGATTATTATAGTGTAAACAATGTTCTTTCTTATTTTACTAGTATCATTATTTACTCCTGCATTTTGTAAAAATATTTTACTTATGAAAACACAGAAAAATATATTAAAAGTTCAATCATGATTTGAAAATATATTCTGTTGATACAGGATCAGAGTGGTTTTTGAAAACAAATAATTTAAAATGCTCTGAAAATATATTTCTTTGTCACAAGAGCAGAAAGAATGTCTTTGTTATTTTCATTCCTAATAATGGCACCTTTGATTTATAATTCACATATTTTGGTGCATTATATGAGATTCCTTACTAATGATTTGGGTCCCTCCCGAAAAATAAAATCCTAGTTGCAGCTATGATTTGAAGACCCCCTGATCTAGAAAATATTTTTCTATTATGACAAATTATATTCATCCAAGTTTTCTTTGCTGAATTTTTGTTTTCTGACCTTTATCGTCTAAACTTCCGGATTGTAGTTTTTCTATTAAACGATTGATAAATATACATGTAATAGCTCAAAGAAGTAATTACACTGATAAATGAAGGGTGTGAGGCAAAAACATGGTAACCCACAAATGTTTATTTTTTTTGTTATTCAGCACCCGATGGAAGAAAAATCATACCGCGTCGTTCAATGTTGTCCGACTTCAAATTGTGCTCCAGAGATGGCAGCAATATTTACTTATGGTAAGCCTATTGTAACATTTTGGGATTCATTAGATGGTAACCAACAATTAAGATGGCGGGAAACGAGGAGCTGTATACCAGCTTGCCACTAAAAAGGAAAAAAAAATGTAAATTAAACATTTCTTACAGCGAGTTCAGTGAAAAGATTTATTCTTGAGTGACTTAGGTAGCGAATATTATGGTATAAATAATAAAACATGGTAACCCACACAGCAGCATGAAAAATAGAAATTCGTTATTTTGATTTGGTACAATTATTTTAAGCCTTTATGTATAGCTTTACGTGAAAAATCAGCTTTCAGCCAATGAAAATGACTTGTGCAGCAGTAAAAATCGAATTTCTTACAAGTTTAACATTGTGGGTTACCATGTTCTTGCCTCACACCCTTCAAATTACCTACGTGTTAAAATTCAAACATATTAAAAACACGCGCACACACATAAATACAGGATAATGTTAAGAAAAATTCAAAACATACAAACATAGAACATAAAGCAGAGAATAATGTGATTCCATCATCTGATGAGAATCTGTGTGTTTTGATAGATGCACTCATGCACAGGAAAGAGCACAGACAATTTTTTGGTGGAGTCTACTAAAAAAAGAAGCTCTAGTGTAGGTGGGTGGGTGATGTAGGAATAGTTGCAGGGATAGCAGAGCGGGGAGGCAGCAGAAAGGAACATAGCCACCAGGTCAGGAAGGCCAGAACAAGCTCAAACGAGAAAATAAAGAAAAGAAGAAAAAAAGCCAAGCGAGGAGGAGGTGGGGAAGGCCTTGGTATCAGGTTTCGCTGCCCTGACAGTTGCTCCTTCATCATGGGGGTGGAAGGTAACTCGATACTGCTGCGACGTTGCCACATCTATGCTCTCACCAGATATATGTTGTTTTTTTTTCTCTGTGTGCGTGTCGCTTTGTTTTCTCTCATAAAATTGGAAAGCGAACCCGACGGACGGAAACAGAACAGATAAAGAATGCTCAACACCTACAAAGAAACTATTGAAAAATATTTTAACAGCAAAACAAATGTAAGTACATTGAATCTTTTTAGCAATTTGCTCAAGAAGAATTTTTCTTTTAATTTAGTTTATGTTTCGTGGGTTAGATTAGTCAGTAAAGTTAAAAAAAAAAAAGTTTTCTGGAAAATTGTATTTTCCGTTCTCCGGAAAAATTGCCAATTTCTATTCTGAATTTTCCGTTTTCCGGAACATGTGATTGATCATCCCTAGTTATTAACTGTGACGTAACCTCGTCATATGATGTCTGAGGGATGATGTCCCTTGGAGAACACTCCTACCAGGACAAGGACGAGGAAGGTAGCGGCTAGGTTCTTAGTTTAGAAACTATCCCGGCATTCGTCTCGTGAAACAGAGAGAGAAACCAAGGAAATTCAATCACACTAGACGGTATAGGAATCTTGTTTTGCCTCCCAATTGTGTTTTTCACAATGTAGTGACCGAATTACTACAAGACCACAGGAGCTGGGTTAATTCAAGAAGATTTAACAAGTTTTGAGCGATCGAATGTGTTAAAATTAGTAGTGTACAGTGGCGACCTCCAAGAAACTTTCAAATGACCTAAACCTGAATTTGAAGAACTTACAGATGAGAAATTTGAAAGCCTGATGTATGATTTCCTACATTACGGGCACCTAATGCATCTTAGCTAAAATAAATAATTTTAAAATCCCAAGTAGGCCTACTTCATTTCAAGACAACACAGAGAGTGTTAACACTGTCAAATGGTCGAAACATCGACATCAAAAGTATATAACTTCCATATTTTATTACAAATATATTCTATTCGAAGATTCCATTCGATGTGCTGAAACCATCAAAGGGGTGAAATACAGTTAGACTATCCACAGGGCATGCAGGAAGTAAACCTTGGTAGTCCATATAATATATAGTCACTGACTGACTCACTATTCCCAGCCCAAACTACTGGAGCTAGAAACACCAAATTTGGAATGAAGGTGTATGATCAAGAGTAAGTAAAGGAAAAAAATGCAACATTTTGAAAAAGTTACCATCTTGGATCCAAAATGGCCGCCAAACCCATTGTTGTATAGAATACACAGCCTAAACGGCTACAGCTAGAAACATCAAATTTAGTATGAATGTACATTATTACTAATAGGTTACCAAAATATTACACAATGTATCCAAAAACGCCATCTTGAATCCAAAATGGCGGACCTAAAAATCAATTTTCCACACTATTTGAGCTAGAGATACGAAATTTGACATAAAGGTTTGTCATCACAAGTAGTTTAGGAAAATATTACAACATTTTGAAAAAGTCGCCATCTTGGATTAAAAGGACCGGCCAAAAACCCATTTTCCACACCGTTTAAGCTAGAGACATGAAATTTTATATCAAGGTGTACTATCACCAGTAGGGTCACGGCAATATAATAAAACGTTAAAAAATCGCCATCGTTAATACAAAATGGTCGCCTCAAAATCCCAATTTCCAAACCACTGAAGCTATAGAGAAACGAAATTTTGTATGAAGGTGTACGACAAACAGTATGTTACAATAAATGGGGCAAACTTCCCCTTTGGGGGCGCATCCCCCCTGCCCCCGTAGGAGTGTGCAGAAGGACACAATGGCGGTGCAGTCCCGCAGAGAGATTCTGGTTAAGATCAAGGGTGCGCAGCGCCCCCAGCGAAGCAAAGCGAGTCTACGATTATAGCCTCATGTCAAAGTCAGCTTCAGGTAGGCTAGTGTACGTGGCTAGTACCGTGTGTCACGGCAGACTTGGGGAGTAAAGTAACGCAAGTAACGCGTTACTTTTTCAGTAACGAGTTACTGTAACTCGGTAACGGATAAAGAGTTACTTTTTCCCAAGTAACGACGTTACTTTTGTTTTACTTTTTCATCTGTTTGTAAAGAAACAAACACAATTCCTTGTCAAGAAAGAAATATTTCTTGGAATTTTTCTAGATTTTTCAAAGTCTAAGGTTTAATGTATTTGTAGGTATGCATGTGTTGGGTGTGTATATAATCAGGAAAAAAAAAACAAAAAAAAATGGTATTTTCACCAGTTTTCTTTCCACAATATCAATACAAAAGATGCAAGAACTGGTGCCAAAGTAACGCGTTACTTTTGATAGCGAGTAAAGTAACTGGTAACGCATTACTTTTTGACAGTAGGTAAAGTAACTTGTAACGCGTTACATTTTAAAAGTAACGTGCCCAACACTGTGTCACGGTAACTCGGATAGTTTATCAGATTCAGTAGACGACTATACTCTTCGATGAAACTAGCAAAAATAATCTGGATTCAACGGACACATGCGATCCTTCGGATTCAACGGGTTATGTGGTAGAACAGCGTCAGATGTATCTCGCCCACGTTAATAAAGAATATTTGAATTGAACTGAATTGAATCCTCGCTTTGGAGCACCCATGTATCTAGAAGCTGGTTTTGGGAGCTTCCACGGGCTTTCGGCGGTTGCGGTCAATGGACTCAATATAGGCCTAATAAATAAACAAATAGATCACAGTCATATTCAATGCACTACCAGAGAAGGCCTCTCCCTGGAGGGAGGAAAAAGGTCTACTGCTCCCACGCTGACCAGACGGGTTGGGAGAGAAGAGCTGAAGCTCTCACTGTGATCGCCACTGTCTATTTTATTCACAGCAGCTCCCCAACATGACGGTGATGGTTGGGCACTGTTCTAGATCCACACGCCTTGGAAAAAATCCTTCCTAGCGTAGATCCTCGGATCCATCCTCTAAATATGCCCTTGCTTTCGAGGACATATCCATGTCTCCTTGTCTTGCCATCCTGACTTGTCTCTTTATTTTACGTTTCTTGAAATGAGACTATGTTAAAGCATGTGCTAATTTATGACTCTAACCCATACCTTAACTAGAGTCTGAAATATGCCTAAAAAACACAAGTTTTGAAATGCAGATTTACTGTGAAACATTACTCCATTTTAAAGGCCCAAGCAATGTTGCCAATTATATCGAGAAGTCGCTACGTCTGGTGGATTTAGGATAGTGGCAGGCGACAAGAACTTTGTAAAAGTCGCTATCGAACTTTTTTAGTTACTTTGAAAATATCTTGACAATATACTGCACCCACTACAAAAAATCATCTCTACTCAAAAGCTGTCAGTTTGGAAAACATTATGAAAAAAAAAAAAGCTCCAGTCCTCAAAATCTACCGCAACAAAGGGAATGTGATGAATTAGAATGCAGTGTAGTTTTAATTTGGTTTCCAGTGTTTATACATTGTGTAATACACGTTAAATGTTGCCAGAACCGCTACCAGGTGTATGCATAAGTTTTTGCCGGTTTTTGTGGTAAAGAAAACACGTAATTTTCAAGGAAAATTAATTTTGTTTTATTCAAAATATTGGCCATCGGCTTCTACACATTTCGCCCATCTTTCAGGTAACTGATGCATACCATGCAAGAAAAACTGCTTGTCTTTTGCGGCAAACCATTCGTCGAGCCATTTTCCAACATCTTCGAAATTGCTGAGGTGCTGCTCTGCGAGCGCGTGCCCCATTGATGCGAAGAGGTGATAGTCAGATGGTGCCAGGTCTGGGGAGTACTGCTGGTGCGGAAGGATGTCCCATCCAAGCGATTTCAAGGTGTCTTTCACTGGTTTTGCTGTGTGAGACGGTGCATTGTCGTGTAACACAATCACTTTGCCATGTCTTCTGGCCCATTCCGGTCGTCTTTCGATCAATGCGTGATTTAAATTAATAATTTGTTGGCGATAGCGTTGTGCATTAACGGTTTCGCCGGGCTTCAAGAGTTCATAATACACAATACCGCTCTGGTCCCACCAGACACAAAGCATGGTCTTCTTGCCGAAGCGATTTGGCCTTGGTGTTGAAGGACAGGTGAAAGCCACGATTTTTTCCGCTTCGGGTTTTCAAAATAAATCCATTTTTCGTCACCCGTCACAATTCGATACAAAAAGGATTTTCTTTCGTGGCGTTGAAGCAGCATTTCACAAGTGACTTTGCGATTTTCCATTTGACTTTCATTCAAATCGTGTGGGACCCATTTACCCAGTTTATTGATCTTCCCCATTGCTCGTAAATGTCTGCTGATTGTTTCTTGTGACACATTTAATGTTTTTGCCAATTGCTGTTGAGTTTGAGTTGGGTCAACCTCCAATAACACCTGCAATTGCTCGTTTTCGCACTTTTGTGGTCTACCAGAGCGCGCACTGTCTTTCACATTGAAATCAACACTTTTAAATTGTCGAAACCATGTCTCACATGTTCTAATCGATGGAGCGTGTTCACCATATGTTTCTACCAGCACACGATGACTTTCAACAGCCTTTTTCTTTTGTTTAATAAGAAAAGCAATGCGTGCCGCAAATGTTCTTTTTCAGGCACAAACTTCGACATGATCACTGAACGATAAAACAAAGACACCAGTGTTTCATCTCGAAAAAAAAATTGCTAAACTTTATTTTGTATGGACAATTCTAGTAACTTTTGACTTTGACCCGTCACGACGATTATATTGTCAAGAAACTGCTGGTTAAAATCCTAAAATATCAATACCCGTTGCAGGGTTCAAACCCGCAATCGACATTCGAGTCGCTGACCTAACGCCTCAGTTCACACAGCTACCTGTCGGCAATTCTATCTCGAGTAAAAACGCATCTTCAGTATTTCCCACAAATTATGTTGTCCTTGAAAAAAAAAATACCAGTAAAGTGTCACTCTGCCCGACGTCATGTCTTCAAAAACAAGAAATGATTTGACATTCATTGTCTGCAAGACGGGTACATATCCATCCAAGTACCCATAAGATTCCAGCCTTCCGAGGACCTTACCAAGGAGGAACAACTGTCAAACTATTCTGTCATTTTTTTTCTGGTCCGTTTTTCCTCCCCTAGTTGAAGGGGTTTATTCAACATGTTATTGTATTGTGGCCGCGATCGGAAAAGTTTTTTTTTTTTTTGGAAAGGTATCAACAGACACCATATCAAAAGCTACTTAGGATGTTATTCTTCACTTTCTTGTACTTGCGGTTGAGTCGTTGTTACAGGTTGACAATATCACCCGAATGAACTTCTTGGCTTTCAATTCCATTCTACAATTCGATGTTTCGCTGCCTTTTCAATAAAAGTATCGACAGCTGTTCGAAGGCAGTCAGTCAAGGGGAATGACAAAAGGTTTCTCTCTTTGGTAAATTCACCTCTTGGTGACACTGACCTCAGGGGATCGTAATGATGAACTCCAGGCTTCCTAAAATGAAAAGAAGTTAAGTAGGGGGCGCTCTCTCACTTCATCATCCGCTGATTTTCGCCACAAAAGCTGCCTTTTTTGTTATTGTTACATGCCTATTTGTCCACAAGACACGGTAGAAATTATGGATGAATATTGGTTAGCGGTATGTCACCTGAAGCTGAGAGGACAATGAAGATAGGGGATATTCTTCAGGGGAGGGCGTGTACCCTTCCTTAGCTGTTGTTTCATACGCACCACTGTTGCTTGACCCAGTGTGAGTGTGTGTGTGTGCGTGCGTATTTGTTTATGCGTGCGCGGAGTCGAGATCCAAGGAAGGAAGGCTTCTGTGCGTTGTGTATGTGTGGTGTGTGAGGGGCAGTTAGCATTTTGTTTGAAATAGGGAAAGCTTGAAGAGAGAGAAAGATTGGGTGTGTGAAGGGCGAACAGTGACATGCTTTATTTGAAAACTTTAGAGCAGTGTTGCCACATTTCTCTCTCTCACCCTTTTCTCTTCAGGATTTCCAAACGTCAGTAAAGCGTAAGTCCCACAGTACAATAAGTCGGTGGAAAGTTTACCTCCTTCCATCGGTAACAATTTCACAAGACGAGTCGGACTAGCGATTTGCCTACCCATCAGCAAGTTTGCTACTAAGTTGAACTCGTTTAACTTTCTTGCCACCCTCCTTTACACGTCTCACCCCCATTTTCTCAGAATTCTAGTGTCCAGGCAGAAAAACTGTAATAAATCTTCCTCCCCCACGATCTTCCCAGTTCCAGATGTTGGCGCACCAAAGGAAAAGATTCAGCTAGACTCTTCTTTTTCTCCCCAGAGAACTACACAATTTCAATTTGTATTGTAAAAATATTAACTATTTTTGTATCATGTGCCATCATAATGTTTTAGTATTATATTTTATAAGAAGGAAAGTGTATATTAGAAAGTAAGAAGAAATGGCATACAGTTACAGAAATATTGTTCTCAACAGTCCATGTAAGCAAAAGATTCTTTTATTTTCATCTCGTGGTTATTTTGAGCGAACTCCTTGCCCAAATGATGATCTCAGTTTCACTTTGCCCGTCTGTCCTGACGCAGGTTGGCGCCTCAACCAAAGCAGGTAGAGAGAGAGTTTGAATTCAGCCACCTCCATTTACCCGGCCGTTTCTAAACGATTTTATATAGCTTCACTCTTCTGTCAGTTTTGTTGTTGTTGTTCCAATCTAGTAACTCAATTTTAACCCGCTTCCACTACGCAAATCGACTTGAAACTTTGATGTAGGCGTAAGTAATTGTAATGACAGTACAAAATTTCGGAGAAATTCCCTCCATTCAACCCACACATCTCCAAGATATTAAAAATATATTTTAACTTCAATTTTAAACTACTTCTATTACACCAACCGACCGAAATTTTGAAAGCGAACATAGTTTTGATGACAATACATAATTTTGGAGAACTCACCCCTCACGCCCTACTAAAGTATGTCTTTACTGTGACTGTTATTATTATTAGAAATATAAACTACTTCTAATTATTAGAAATTAGAAGTAGTTGCTAAGGAAAGCATGTTTAGGTCGAATTATTAATAAAGAAACAGATTTCTACATGAATACAGAAAATGTGCATCTGTGAACCGAGAGGTACCAGTACGCACCTGTACGTATATGCAATTGCACACAATCGAAAACTTTGCGTTTCAGAGGTAGCAGAATTCAAACTAAGTTTTCGTTTCTAATTTTACTGTACTATTCCAATAATTATTAGCATCAAAGTAAAACTTGTTGCTTCGATTTTTTTTAAATGATTTTTTTAATGGAAATGAGATGGAAGTGATACATCATGACTTGTGGTAATTAATATTCAGACGGTGGAATTTAAATATCTTAAATAGCTATTTTAAGGAATATGGAACTCAATTTCTTTGCATTCTAACATTGAACATGTTAAGAAATTTGAGGAAGAAACAAATGTTTTTACATTATCTTATATATAATTGGCAATATATGTATGGAAACATTCAGTGTATTTTCTATACAATGGAAAATGCACCCTTGAAGTCTCTCCTGACAAAACCTGGGGCTGTCAAAAATATCGATATTCCGAAATCGGTATCGGTATTTTCGAATACTGAAAATTCGGTATCACCAATACCGAAATACCTAGTGTTGCCACGAGACGAGACAGATATATGGCTATAGAAAGCGAGACGAAACAGAGCTCTCGTAACGCAAAGAATACATCTTTTCGAGACGAGACACCCTCTGGACAAGATATTTACGAGACGAGACAGCCTAAATCTCGTCGCCAACACTAGACATACCGAAAATATCGAAATATCGAACAGTGTCTTTATACTGAACAATATAGGAATATTAAAATACCGAATTCTTCTGAAATTAAAAAAAAATGAGTACCAATAACTTATATAGAAGGAGTAGCATGGCAGAGCTAAAACACCGAACCGCTATAGCTCAGTGGTAGAGCGTTGGTGTAGAATTCGAGAGGTCGTGGGTCCGATCCCAGTGGCCGACCATCCTGAGGTTTTCCAGTTTTTTTCCAGTCACACCAGGCAAATGCCGGGTTGGCGCCTTCAATATAGGCCCTGGCCGACACCTTTCCGAATCCTTTACCCTCCCCTATTCCAAACTGAGCCTTGGATGCCTAAAGGCCATAAATAAAATTCAAAGGCAGAGCTGAAACTAGGTCAGCTTTGGTGATCCTGCCTGACTCGGATATAGGTGATCCGGTCTAAAACTTGACCTGGCCTGAGAACTTAATGAGCTCCAGTTTCGTATTTTTCGTGTTCTGGGGATAACACCTCCGTTC
>JAGDQP010055946.1:0-13037 GCA_022664845.1 Lepisma saccharinum
GTTGCCCAACTTTTAAACTTAGTATTATGCGGGGACGCAAAAGGGAACACAACGAGTCTAAACACCGATTCGCAATCTTGAATCAACTAAACATACGAGCGCGTTGACGTTGGTCATAAATATTCAGACAGTTCCATGGTCATTGTCAAAAGATTCAGCTTCAGTTGCCAATGCTGTCTTTAAGGCTAACGTCTACGTTTCTTGAAAGTCCTATCTTCAACATGTTAAAAAATTACTACATACATCACTCAACTAGTTTTACACGTAAAGAGATGCGGTTTGTCCCTGGTCATAGAGAAATTATTTCTGCATGCCATCTGCCTATTTGCTTTTTTAAAAAATATCAATTCATGACTTAACAATTATATTTCTGTTAACTATTTTTTTCTCAAGTAGGAGTGAAAAGGGGGGGAGAGCTTAGGACCAACAGGGGGAGAAAACATGAAGACTGGTGTCGAAGTAGAATGCAGTGAATAGGGAAAGGGGGATACTATCCTTTTCGATGCACTCGCGCCCGAAATGGTTGGCGCCGCGAAACTTTTGGCGCTCTGTTCGGTGAACAGTTCTAACACCCCTTGAGCCGGCTTTGGATGTAAATTGACGTGTACATAAGCAACGATTAGTTGATTACAGCTGTTTTTTGTACGTACTTTGTTAAGCATATACTTTATTGTACATGAGTGTTCCTATTATTAAGCATTATTTGATGAACATAAGTTTCCGAGTGTTGTTATATCAGATGTATTTTAGTCTTATTGTGCCTGTAACCTGATGAAACGAACTTCTTTCCCCAAGAGTTTGTAATCGTATATAGTGTAATTGTCCATACTTCAATTAAAAGGTTGATTTCAGAAACATGCCTTACGAATACACAACCTAACCTTACCTAACCATTAAGTTACATATGGAGTATGAACTTAAGTTAGCGACAGCTAAGGTAGATGCCTTTTAAGACGCAAAAACTTCTTTCTCATTTCCACTAAAGAAAAATTAATTTTGTTTTCTCCTCTATTGAAGAGTAAGTTTTTTTCCTCGAAACCCCTCTATTTTATTCGCATATCGTGTAAGCGTCTTCCTTTCATCTTTGATTTTACGTGTTGAACAGGTAGCAAACCGCTTAATTCGAGTTTTTGCGAACAGCGAAATTGTCGTTAAGGCTCAAGAGCTATGGATAATAGATTCTAGTCATTGAAACTCACGTTTGAGACTGACAATTTGCTTTGACGGTGAACCAGTGTAAGCACAAAATGGACGAGCTCCTTGCAAAATTACAATGCAAGACAATGACTATGCCAAAGAATGCATTGTATTTAATTATGTGATGTACCACTTTGGGAAATTCCGCAACATTCTTTGACAAAACTTCACAAAATATAGAAACAAAGTTCCTTTTAAATAGCTTCATCGTAATGACACTTCAGTTGTTTTATGACCACTTTGTTTAAAGGCTGTCGTATTTCAAGGAGATTAGCAATGATAGCATTTGCAATTTTCTGGAACAAATTCCAGAGTTTCAGGATAGTTTACATGTAAAGCGTTTCTATGGAGAACAACAATACTAAATCGGAATTACTTTTGGAGCGGAATTATTTAGTAAAATCAATAAACAAGCTTGTGCCGTTTACTTACAACCAACCACTTTCTGAATACGGAACAACTGTTTGATTTTAAAAGTCATTTTTATATTTGGCTCTGCATATCTTAAAATTTACTAACACAAGATTTTAGGAAATCTCCACTTAAATTACTTCATAAAACACTAATTATATCCTCACCTCTCCCTACTCTTGTTATTAAGTTTACATGTTTCTTCCTTTTCTTGCAACTATGTACAGTGCTCTCCGTAAATTAGAAAAGGTGAATTGTTATATTTATTTAGGTTAGTATAGTTTAAATCTAATAACCGAACGCTTTAATTCTTAAACCAACGTTGTACGTTAACTTCAATGTACTGATTCATGTAACTATTGAATAACAGCAATCTTTATCAGATACATCAAGACGTCCCCAACAATTTTGAACCTCCTATTTCCGCGAGCAATGGGTGGGTTGCCGTGAACTAAAGTTCGTGTACACACTTCTTATGACCCAATTAATGAATTAGAATCATTCTCTAGCATATCGTTGTTGCATTTCGTTTTAAAAATATTATCTTTATTTCTCGTATTACGTTTAGTTTTGTAGCTGGCAATATATACATGCAACCACTCGTATTTTAAAAAGAAATAACGTAGATTTCAAAAGTAGCACGTGTAATGAGCGTTCCGCATGCTTCTTTCTAATAGTCGAACAGTCGTCATTTAAGTTTAAAATGCTTGAAATAGTAATTTATTAGACTATGTTTTTTTAATGTTATAGGTTTTAATTATATATCTATGAATCCCATTACTATCCTATTATTAGCCTCATGTAACATTCCTTCCCAAAATAATTTTCGTTCTAAAAGAAAACGTTAAACTACTTGTGATAATACTATACAAACTAAAACAATGAATTGCATATCGAAATAAAATCTAATAAAAATGCAAAACACACTATAAAATTTAGATTTTCCTGGCTTTAAGAAGTAAACTAAAATATATTAATTGTACCTCACCATAAAGAGGTGTCAAACTTAATTTTCACCGCTGAAAATATTTTACCCTAATGCTTTCAATATTAAGTGGGAACTAATACGATCAGGTGATGCAGATTGCATGAATGCTTACTCTTATTATCAAAATTTTCCATTGGATAATAAAACAACATTCATGAAATAATTTAAAAGTCGATTCCTAAAATGAAATGATAAAGACCTTTTCACACAAAGGCTCCATCATCATGTCCATCAGTTGTTCTTGCGTAATGTGGCAGCTAACACATATAGTTTCGATATTATTGCAAAGAAGTTCTACGACAATTATAAACAATTTTTGTTTTACGTTGTCTTGAGTGTTAAGTAACCTATTTAAGTAATTTGTGGAAATTATCCCCTCAAGCTTCAGATACCTTTTGTTATTAAGTGAAGTCTTCATTTCTCTCTTTTTCTTACCTTTTTCTGCATTTCCTGCTATGTCTTTTGTTGGCTATGGAAACTACTAAAGGTTAACAGTCATTCATGTGTGTGCTCCTGATTAAAGTTAATAATGGTTCAATTGTCGCCATTCCTCTCGTCAAGTCTTCTTACGTCATTAGAAGTGGTCGATTCTCACACCGTTTTGCTTGATTTTACCAATGAACGGGCAAAAGCGAAAACTTGATTTGCACTTTTTTTTTATCCTTATACATTGGCTTCTTTCCAAGCAATCCCACATTCTCAGGTTCTTTATTCAATTTATTTTCCACTGGAATGGTTGACAGTTCTTCCCTTTCTTGTTCAACGAACTTTAGGTTTCTAAATGAAGGCATTCATCTCAATGTAGGTGTACTCTGTAACTACAATCTCGGGCACAACGACATTCCCAAAGGTTCCGCTTGAATTTAGAGAAATTTTAAGTTATGGAGGTAGCTATTTACTTACAATTTACTTTTTGAGTTATATTATTATTAGTAGTAGTAGAAGTAATAGCAGTAGTAGCAGTAGCAGCGTACTAGCACATTCGCTATTGTCTATTATTAGCAAATGTTCTAATGTTAATGATTGTTATACAAAAATACTTTTATTCCTCATAGTATGTCAAAGTTTACGGCACTGCGGTTGCGCATGTCTGAGAAACAAGGCCTCTCGGGGATCGCTCTTCCGTACCATACAAAAATTCATTTGTTGAAACAGGGAAGCAGGATAGAATAACCTGGAAACTTAATCAGTGTGGCCGGCAGCAGAATTCGAATCTGTGTCTCTCCTCAGTGCCAACTCGAAGTCCGCGTGAGACAGTATTATAGCTATAAGAACTTTTATAAAGGGAAAAGTGTGAAATGTGAGCAAAACCTCAGAGGAATGTAGACACCAGTTGTCCGAGAGGTGATATACTTACTTTTGTAGGTATCTATTTGGGTTATTCTCAATGTTATGTGTAAAGATAATTCATTTAAAGCAATAATAAGTTACGACGATATTTGAGGTAGCCATAATCTAAAGAATAGATCATAAAAAATACCAATGTTTTAAGTATTCTAAATCCATAGCAAACTCATATATTGCATCAGTCTATCATTTAGGCCTATTACATCAGAAGACGATTTATCAACACGGTAACATTGTAGTTGAATGTTCAAATACACTTTACCATCGGTGTAAGTATTTATGCTTAAATATTGTAAAAATTCCAAAACAGACCAATAACGCATTCATTACTATTTAGAACATTATTAACTTCATTAGATCTGCTATTCGAAATTCTCAAATGATTGGAGAATTCTATATTTTACAAATCCATAGATTAATTATTCAATCACAAGTAGTACTGGCTTGAGCACAAATTGTCTCTGCAAAAATAATAAGTTGGTATTAACATTTAAGAGACTATATATCACAAGTAATTTATTAAACAGGAACGAGAAACAAGTAACCAAGTTACTAAACGATTTTTTATACAAAATTATGACCCAAGTTAATGAATCAAAATGTTCAAAACTTGTTGATAAAATATATCATTGTTTCAAACTCTCACAAGGGGTTAGGATAGTCACTTTTTGTGCGTATGGTCTCAGGTTCAAGTCTCGTGGGAATCTAATGAACGGAGTGACTCAGAGTCTGTTTTACCAAAACACTGTAGATACCGTCCTTAAAATCTCACCAGCTCGGTTAGGACGTACAATGACTTAACCATGCAACAATACAATGACTTAACCTCGGAGAAATAGTGCCAACGGAGGCAGCCGTGTAGTCTAAGTCATTAGTCCAGCGTCTCCAAGGTCGCGGGTTCCAATCCTTCCTGGAGCATGGGTGCTTGTAGATTTTAAGAAGCATTGGAATCGTTTAATCGAAGCGGGCCGAAGTCTGAAAAGTTATAAAAAATGGTCCATATCAGGAAGTTTTCTCGGAGGAATATTAAAGAGGATTGCTTCTTCGCCTCGGGGTGGAAGTGCTAACATCATACTAATGGCGAGAAACTAGGTTCACATTACAAACCTAAATTAAGTTGTAATAAGATAATATCATCAAAACAAAAAGAAGTAAATAACCTCTTCATTCCGCATTCCTCCTCGGCTATAGCTCTGATGCTAATTTTTTTCAGAAGTAAGGCTGATAAGACGTCAGAAAGTAGCAAACATTTCAGGCTCTGACTGTAATAGGCTGATAGAGAGGATGTTGGAAGGTCGTTGGTCACGGTCTTATTTGTAGCTAGCATCTGGCATATGCCTGGTGTGACTAAGACAAAACGAATAAACCTCAGGTTGAATGGGCGGCCTTTGGTGTTGTTCCCAGGGAGTGTTGTCCACGAGACGAAATTTAGGCTGTCTCAGAAAGTGTCTTGTCTCGAAAATAAGTATATTGAATATTAGGACATTTATGTGTCGTCTCGTTTGCCATAGACATTTCTATGTCTTGTCTCGTCTCGTAAGCAACACCATTCCCAGGACCTTCGGGTTGCCAAGGTTGTCCTAATATATACCAGATGTAAATATAGATATTTGTATTCGGCAAGGAGAAGCCACTGACGTCCGTGTTCACATGTAAGTTATGGAGAATGTTCCAAAGCAAGTAAAGAATAGATGAGCGGCTACAAATGCAGAAATTACGAAGAAGTAAGACTTTTGTGCAGAATCAACATCATATTGAAGGATCATATATGAAATCAGACTCTATACAGACACACAAACAGGGTTACACTTAGCAAAAATTCGGAACTCTTCTCATCTCTACAAAGAATATTCTGCAACAGACTTATGTGTTTCTATGTTCCACGAAACCGCTTCTTGTTTCCTTTCCGTTACATCGCTCGCTTGCCTAAAGTATAATTTTTGTTTGTTATTCCAACGTCTCTGCTGAAAAAGCAATAAATAAATAAAGTAGGTAAAAATGAAATACTATTTGAAGATAACTATACTTCATACCACTCATCAAACCCGAGACTCTTACGAGAGAGTCAAGCAATAAGGTACTCGTAGAGCGGAGCTATTTCGATGAAGGTGCTATCTCGATCAAAAAATATAGTTCGTCTTCTTGCGTTATTTTAGTGGGTGCTTACACAATGAAACTATTACCAGTGCAGAGGTAGCATTGTCCTGAAATGCTGTGCGCAGTTACAGCTCAAGCGAACTCCTTTGGTGCGAAAGGTACTGCATTATGTTATATAAGTTAACTGTTATCTCTGTTAAATATCCATCGGTTACACTTTTGTATTACATACCTGGCCCCTGGCGTAACGTATAATTCGGAAATAGTGGATCAAGCGCTATCACGTCTCTGCAGGTACTTGAAGGTTAGGTCCATGCGTGCAATACTTACATTGTCGCGGACACGCCAATGTGTTAGTGTTGCCACCTCCGAATCTAAAATTTGGCAATCAGGATTATTTCGACCAAAAAATGTTTGGCTGTCCTGATTGCTTTTCCATTGCACTTATTCCCCGCAATACACATTAGTCTTAATAAGAAAGGGAAAGAGAAAGTTGAATGTATCCCCTGTGCGATGCGCACGCGCCGTGAACGGCACATGGGAATTATGCAGGTAGCCCCCCAAATACTCTCAACAATGGATGGCATGAAGTCAGATGCTCGTACCTTTAGCTCGCAAAGAGCCCAGAGTACCACGGATACTTTGGATAAGAAGCTGCGTGCATAAGAGACCCAGAAATGGCACTGAAGGAAAATCTCCAGCGTTTGAGTCGGAATTTGAACCACGGCTAACCGATTCGTGCTCAGAGTGCTAACGGCTAAGCTCCAGTGAATCCATAAAACTAAAAGAAACAGTAAAACTACATCTTACATCACCTAGAAACTTCGAAGCATCATTTAGACCTAAAATAATCACTTTGGGGAAAAGAAGCAAATTTCATGATGACGATGTGGATTTTGCGGCCTACAATATTATTCTCCACAAAATATAGAAAAAGGAGACTCTGGATGTGTTTTAAGAGTTGCAATAATTGTCATCATGAGTTTTGTGTAGGGTAATAGGATGTAAACATTTTATTTATGGTAAGTGCCCATAAACAGAGGGTGATCAGATTTGCCACATAAGTGATCGAAAAATTTTCGCCTCAATGGTTCGTATTTAAGAACAAAACTAGAAGAAAAAAATTGTTTGGAAAACATTTACTTATGAGATTCTGTAAGTACGCATGTTAATGTGTGTATACACAGTATTTTATTGTCAATAGAGGTTTTTTTTATCTTTAGTATATTTCTTGTTAAAGTTGAAATGATCGAAATAACCCTACAACCCCAAGACCATGCTGCTCGGTGAATCAACAAAACAAGGAAGTAAACTGTAATATTTGACGTCTTTTGTATTCTAGTCATGACCTTTATGATCTTTGTCATCTAATGGGTGCAGTAGAGTGCTAATTTTCTTATGATAATTTTCATTATTTATTATGTACGTCATATTAAGTTAGCTTTCGTTAACATTAAGCATTGCCTAGTTTGCTTGCAAGTTCATCAAACGTGAAAACTTGTGTCGTGTTCCCAGTAGAAGTTACAAAATATCAAAATACGAGTAGAAATGAAATCTTCGGTACGTAAAGTTTCCGTTGAAACCACTGGAATGCTTGTGTCCTTTAAGATCCAATGTAAAAATAGCATCTGAAGAAAATGTCTTAAAGTTTTAAAACGAAGAATACATTTAAGAAACTTTTGGAATGTATAAAACGCCGCTTGTAGCATTTTAGATGAAAAGAGAAAAGCCCGAAGAGATTCTTCTTTTGCTCTTGTATGTCTCTCCACAAGAAAATTCCATAAATTCCCCGTCTTAGAAGAGGAAGACATCACTCAATGACGTGCATCCATGACAAGGTATTCATGTGAAGGAGTTTCTTCCAGCATCAGATTATACTATATAGATCTACTTTTATATTTATTTTTTGCCTTTCTCGTCTCTTTGCCGTCAGCTGAAGAGATCTTAAGTCTAATCCTTTGCACCACTAAATAGGTGACATTATTCCCAGACACAATCCGCGAAATTCGATATTGATGTTTTCGATAAAAAAAAAAGTTATATTTTTTGCATTATTTATACAGAGACTTGTGAAATAGCATGTCAGTATATAAATAGTGATTTATTTACGAAAATGAACTTTACATAACGATACTGGAGTGCACGATTAATATTAAAACTAGACACCAGAGAAAACATTTAACCTCATTTGTGCAGTTTAATCAAGAAATGGGCCAAATTTTATTTCTAATTCATTTCCTTGATAGCAAAGCTATAGAAAAAGAGGCCTTCTATTCCCGCTCAAGGTGTCCGTCCTTCCGTGTCCAGATATTACATCTCAGGAACTACAAGGTAAAGGGAGAAGCTTGAGGTGTCGTTGGAAAGGTCTTGACTAAACTAGCTCAGAGCCTCTAAAGCCGTCATGATTGGTCTAGTGATTTAGTTTCACCAGTCCATTTTCTAAAACAATTGTTCATATTGCTTCCATTCAGTTAGACCTAGCTGCTCCAAACTTGGCAAAAATATTATTTAACACAATACAGAAACACTGAGAGGGTACCAACTAACCTACTTACAAGTGTTTGTTCCCTGCCTATTTTCTATAAAATTACTTTTATTTAATTGCTTCCATTATTTTAGTCATAGCAGCACCAAACTTGGATTAAGCATTGTTTGACGCAATAGAAGATGTTCCTGTCCCCCAGGAACCTCATTGTCAGTTTTGCCAGTCCATGCCAAATATATATCTCATTAACCATTATGTGTAGAGACATTCATGAGGTGTCGTTCGAATGGTCTTATCTAGACTAGCTCAGGTTGGCCGAAACAGTCTAATAATAGTAACAGGCAAATGTTGCCACCACATTTATTTTAAAAAATAATAAATTATTCAAATTATTTCCGTTCGGCTAGACTTATTGCTGCTCCAATCTTGGCATAATCATTATTCGACATAAGTACTATGGAATTTCCGGAAACCAATCACTCCAATTGTCAGTGTTGCTAGCCTATTTTATAAAAAAGTAATGCTTGCTTGGTTGAAATGCTATAAAGGACAGAACCTTTGTGGTTGTTAGAAGAACCTCACCTCTAACTCGTTTAACACTTGTGGACCGTTTTATTATTTATTCTTGAGCTATGACATACTGGACTTTGCAAATAAAAGCACATCCTCTAATGGTTATTCTCATTATTACAATAATCAAAGTATGAATCTAAAACGGGCCACACAGCGACAACAAGTGTAATAGATTGAGTTAGAACTGAAAGTTTGGTCTATTTTTGGGATAAATGGGAAGTAGACAAACGAAGTTAAATATTTCCTCTTGTGTCTAGCTTCAGATACTAGTTTGATTTGTAATGCAATCGAACACATCAGTACGATGAATTAGATCGCAGTGAAAGAACAAGTTTTAAATATTTTTATTCAGTTTACATGAGAGGTTCTTTTGACATAGGTAAAACTGTAATGTGCGTTTTTTCCAGCGGAATTCCAAAATATATTTTTAAAACAGAAAACATGAGGAAGAGTAGCATAATCTCAATATGTGGTATACATAGTCAAAACTTTTCGTAAGAGGAAAGTTTGACAAAACGGGTAGGTCGGATAGAACGGGAAGGTATGTCCCAACTCTGACTGGTGGTGCCATCAACCAGATGGGAGTTGAACAACTTACTGGATGCACCACAGCGGTAGTTTCGTCAGTTGAATTTCATGAACACCGTGCCTCCGAGCGGAGTTTGTTTCTAAAAATAATAGGATTTTTTTACGCTTCGACTTATTTTAACATCAAGCTTGTTGCTCGTTTGTGGATTTGGTAAACCTGGACTTCAAAGTACAACTCCCTCACTTTATTTAACAGTTATTTACGTGTAATCTGGTGGTATTTTATTTGACCTTGTGCATCTTGGTGAACAGAGTCATCTTGCAATCTTAAAATTTATGTAGTCGGACAAAATGGGGGAAGCAAGCTGTTGGAAAACATTGGACTCGCTATTTGTATCGATATTGTAAGTAGGTATTATCTGAAATAATTAAAACTGTATTATGTAACGAAAGAAAGAAGGATTATTCTGGAAATGTTCAAAGCTATTTTGCAATTTTTTTATAACTTATGAAAACAGAAATTACATTATTCATCTATCTCTCAAAGTATTTTATTTATTGAAACCTTTTCTTCGTAATTGTTCTCGTAGCTTCTGCATGCATGAACAAGGATTATAGGTTTACGTTAATTATTTTTAATGTTTGATGAAATTTATTATTGATTTAAATGACTACCCCATTTTATCATTACGGTTAGAGAAAACGTGGAAAACTTATTGAGAATACATTTCCAAAAGAAAGAAAAACAGCAATGAAAGGATGAAGGTTTCATTGGAGCCAAACAACATTCTGGTTAGTTTTTTTACTATACACATTACAGTCAAGTAAAGTTACCAGCTGTCCGTTTTATCCAACTTTCCCCTACACTTCAACTAAACAGACATATTACACACTGATTTTAAATACATTTGAAGTCAGGTCGACGAAGTTTATAAAATAAAGTTATTCTATATTTTATTTTTAGTTTTCTCCCTAAAATGTATAACCTTAGAATCTTAAGTGGTTAAACGGTTATAATTTTAAAAATATGTTTATTTGTATGTAGCGTCGATATTTCCAGAAGACCATTTAGAAGGCAAGCCTATTAACTGATTATAATACAAACTATGGTCTAAAACTAATATTTACAAGATCAGTTGTTGATATTAATTTCGGTTTGATATACCTTGAGTTCAGATTACGATCTGGTCGAGATTTATCATATCTTAAGACATTATAAATATGATATACCTTTCACAAAAATTATTTAAATTTACTGTCATATGAGGCGTTTAATGCAATTGTGACCTAACCCACAAATCGAGTTATTTTAATTAAACATAAATGCTTATATACCTTTGAAATACGCACTGTTTCAAGCCAATATTCGTGTTTGCTGAAGATATAGAAGTAACAGTTATTTCACCAATGCTATAACCATAGAACTAACGAAACTTTAATGCTTCTTTTCTCGAAACAACATATTTGGGGTTAGGCTACTATATCATTACACGCCTCATATTTCTCCTATATTCTGGGCAATACAAGATTGTGTTTGTGAAATCTATGGTGCGCTCATTGCAAGCACTTTCAACTTAAATCCTGAAACTTCAGTCAGTCATAGATTTACAGTATTTGAAACATTGGCAGGTGTCAGTCAACCTACAAGAGCTTACAGAAGCGTAACTAAGCAGTGTGCTATAGGGCACACATGAGAACCCGTATTGAGGAGAGAAAATATAATAGCTTCAAACTCTGATGATATTGGTCATCCTTATTAAGATTTTATTGCATTTCTTTTCAGGCCAACTATCGATGAATCTCGCTGTTAGTGCGTTACATACTTGAATTGATATGTTTTCTACATTTTTCTTCAGTTTGTTGCTTATTAGTCTAAGCTTATCAAACTCCCTACAAGTGCCGACGCGGTGTTCATATCATGCCCATGGAAGATATTCTGACTTTTTTTCAATTTCACCGGCATGGTAATAATAACTGTAGTATACCTATATTCCCTACCTCTATGTTGTAATGGAAAGGTTTTAATGGAACGTCACGCATTATTATTGGTATTGAAAGTGAAGTTGAAGCATATAGTGAAATTCCGAATTGAATTGAATTCATTATGGCCTGTAGGTATCTTTGGCTCACGATGAGTGAAATTCCGAGTGTGATATATCTAACTTGACAGAAATGTATGTCGTATAAACATATCGTTAAGAAGTGTATAGTGTCAACAGATGGAGAACGCCTGGCTAAATCAAGGAGATTGATTTTAAACGTGGAATAATTTTCCACGTAGGCCTACCTGCTTTTGTTCAAGCTACAATACAAGAGAATAAGTGGGCAATACAAAATTAAAACAGACGCTCGTACAATTTGTGAATGGAAAGCATTAAAAGTGAAACTGAAATCATAAAAATACTTGAACTTTGAATGATAGAAACCCTGACGGGATGAAAAGGTTGTCAGAAAGAATGACAGACTGTCATAGAATCTTTCACATTCAGTCTTATAGAAAATGGTTCATAATTTGTGGAGGGGGGAAAGCCAAAGTTAGGAGTGTGTAAAAATTTTTCAGAAATTCTTAAAGTTGAGGGTGTGCGCTTGACGATTTGGGGAGGTGACATCCCCCATATAGGGGATCTGGCAGAATCCCTGGTCTAGAGTACTTGCATGGCAATGTAAGAATAAACTCTTCATGAAATACAGGATTACATATGGAGATCTACTTTGTTAAAAATTTAAAAAAAATAATTATAATTGCTTTGGTACATAGACCAGATCAGGAGATAAATAGGAGATTAGCTGGGGGAAAATACTTTATCCAGAACTTTAAAATTTTCTGAAAGTGCAGAAAGTTTTCAATTCTTTCAACAGTGTCCATAAAAGCAGTTAACGTATTGAGATAAATTGTTGCAATGTACAGATGTTTCTCTCGTGTACGATGCCTAGTAAAACATTTAAAACAAGTTCTAAAATTAAATTCCCTCTTTTATATTCATGGTTTCCATGTGGGAACTATTTTACAGTTCCTGTTCCACAAACAAAAAGGTACAAAGCAGCCTATCGCAAATTTATTTAGCAATTGCAGGAGAAGAGTAACAGAAAAGAAAGAGAACATTGATATGAACTGGAACTTCGTTATACGACATTGTTTTCCAGTCACTGTTTTTCATAGCCCTATTGTGTGAGTGATGAATCAATGTCAAAGGCGTAATTAAGGATTAATCAATCCGAACAATGCAGTCCACCTCATCCACTAAAGAAACCCTATCACAAGACACACAAGCATACATACACAGAGAGAGAGAGAGAGAGAATGGAGAGAGAAAGATATTTTTGGATTACCATTGAATAATGTTCTCTTGCTCCTTCATTTAGTTACTTGTGCTTCTCTATCTCTCTCTCTCTCTCTCTCTCTCTCTCTCT
>JAGDQP010055950.1:361-13035 GCA_022664845.1 Lepisma saccharinum
ACTAGTACAGCGACCAGAAGTTCAATCGATTTCTTCTTTTTTGTATTATCTGCACCTCCAGTTCAGAGTTTATCTAGAAGAGCTGATTAGCACAGTTAAGTTGAAAATTTTTCACCTCTTTTTGCAAACATATTCTTAATCTATTTCTCTAGAATTTATTAAATTAAATCTAGTAAAATTGGGATTATTAGTGTAAATTTTATTTGCTTTGATTGATCGAGGAAACCTTTATATATATACATATATATTGATTGATTTTTTCTTCGCAATGTAATTGCAATTTGACCTGCGTTACATGAAAAAAGAAACAATTCAAACCGCTGGTACTTCTTTACTACTATAAATTTCATAGTCGCATGCCGAAAGAAACTAAGTCAATTTTAATAAAGTTCTACTGTTTAGTACCTTTGCTAAAATTTAGTGTTTCCATCATTCCAAATCACGTGATTCAACAGCTTTATCTACCTTAAAAACAGGCTGGACATTGGTATTTTCTTACATCTGTGACCAAAAATCCATTTTGTACTTTAGACAACTCAGAATGTAGTTAGTCCGCTTTGGTATGTGACTATCAATATGATGACTCACAGTTAATACAAGGTAACTTGGTTCATTCACATTTTTGTTTCAGGATGAATCTATTCAAGAGAATGTTACCAACTTTACTTAGTGCTGTGAAGGCAATAAACAAAATATTTCTAGTACTTTTGAATCGTATACATAGGAATGGATTATTGGTATGTCTCCTTAAATAATTATGTGAAACGGTAACGTTGCTTACTACTTTTCCTTAGACAATTAAACTAATACAAGCAGTGATGGCTTCAAATGAAGGCGAGTACAATGCCATGGAATATCCAGTAGAAGTGAAAGAGGAGAAGCTTGAAATTGATGATTATCAGGTAATATTTTTTGATCCAATTTAATTTTAAGAGGAATCCCTTTTATTTTTCATTTATGCTTTCAGTTCTGTGTAGTGTTGTAAAGGCCGAGAAAAAAAAACAGGAAATGAAGAAAAAAAAACAACAGGAGAAAGTGTTTTTACGCGAATCTAAAAAACGTGCTTTTATTGACGAAATCGTTTTTTTTTTTTTTTTTGCCTTTTCGTTACCATTATTAATTATCGCATCTAATGCATTTGTTGTTTATGTTTAGTACAACTAAATGTTCTTACGTTAAAAATGTACAAAAAACTATCAATTTACATTAGGAAGGCAATATATCTCATTAACACCCTTATGCATGAGAGCAATGTTCTGTTCACTTTTGTCCGTTAGACACTTGGCTCACACCGAGAAAACTTACATAATGCTTCAAAACTGTCACGGGCAGTCCGATTACGGATTTCCCCCCCTAAAATATGTTTTGAACATGAACTAACATTTTAACTAATTGATTGATCATAAATTGATGTCAAGGACCCCGTAATATTATAAAAACTGTTATTTTCCAAAATAGCAAAAAAAAGACGTTTTTTTCCTGTTTTTCTTCCGGCGTTCAATTTTTCTGGTTTTTTTTTTTAAGCAGTAGTTCTGTGTTGTGTGTGCATTAATATTTATTTGTGTTTCATTTGTGCAATGAGAACATGCAAGTGTCCTCAAAGGAAGATACCTCATTGATAAGCTTAAGTGAGTATAAAACTACTACAACCCTCGGCTTTTACCAGCTACTTAGATTTATCTGCATAAACAATAGTGTGGGTATGAACAAAGCTCGAAATAACTGCTTCTACCTTCTGTAACTAATAAAACATTACTATATTTAAATTACAGTGCCAGATATTCATTTAGTATTCACAATGTTTCTCTTTAATGTTATAAATCAATATATATATAATTTTCCGTTTGTTACTAAAGTTAAATTGGATTTTGTTTTGTTTCAGTACACATGTTGTTCATTAAGTTTTAAGAAAGAGAATAGATAAAAAAGTGGGTGTATGAGACTTGTAGTAGTCACACCAGCTAAACAGGTTAAGTGAGAAACTGAGAGGAACATATAGTGCTTTAACAACTTTAAGGATTGCAATGAATCCTCGTACGATGCACCATGTAGACGTCGTGTAGATGGTATGGGGAACGAGGAACTATTTGGTTATTGAGGCAGATATTTACTAAATGTGTAAAAAATATGAGAACCACTCAATCGCAATGCGTACTCTTCGTCAACAGCCATATAAACTTTTTAGTGGTAAAACCGAACGCTGTGTGGTCCTATAAGGGTTGAATGCTACTCAGAAAGCGACATAACCAAACGCTTGATTCTTTCCTGCTTTGTCAGCGGAGGAATCCTTTTCTGGGCAGAGAGTTGACTAACTTTGACAACTTACTCATTAAGATATCCCGCTGTGCCGTCATCGTTGGTTCAACCCCATGAGTGCCTTAAAAACTAAAATCATTACTGGATCAACATAACATTATGGTCTGTTTCTGTGGGCTGCCTGGGGTACAGATCGACGCGAGGTCTTGCCACCTGGTCAGACAATGGATCTATCAGTACTCGCAGCGATTGAAATGTGTACATGAGAAATGAAAAGTTTTGAGAGATGTTGGCATATTGGGATATCGATTTGCTCCAGTTTTAAGACAAGTTTGAAGAAGACTGCTCCGAACCTTCTACAAGGTGATGTTCGGAACTGATGATTTCTTTTGTTCATGTTCCTCTAAGTACGCCCAGCATATGATCCATAATCAGGTCGAGCTTTGGAGAAATGTTATTGTTTTTGTAGAGTCAAAACCGAACATAACTATATTGGTTGTGTTATATATACAGAGAAAACATTTCTGAGTATATCTAGTATGCGTATGCCTTAGGTTTTGCTTTATAATTATAATACATCCGAAAAGTAGTTACCTCCTCAACATTACAATTTTTCAGCCAGGAGAGATTTCGCTAAATGACGAAATGACATATTGATAGTCTTTCCACCTACTAGATATTTTCTGTGCAAAGCGTTATGGGTTTGTCTTACTGTTCAACAACCGGCGAGAGTCGGCTATATAACTAACTTCTACAGAACTCTGCACATCGTATACGACTTTTGGTGGCAGCAAATTGTTGAAATGGCAGTAATTACATATTTATCTTATTATTTAAGAAAACAAATTATTCTCATAAGGAAATGCATATTTGCACTTGCAAATAAATTCGTGAATCAGTGACCGCTCGTATGACAAAATGATTCAGTTATCAATTTCTGTAAACAAGAACGAATGATGATCTCATCGTGGAACTTCTGAAAATTCAGAACAGAATATACATCAGTGAATTACATTATGTTACGTCAAGGAATGTGCAACAAGGCATATGTGAACTGTTTTAAAAGTGAACAACGAAATACTATGAATATGAATATCCAAGTGCATGAATCATATTGAAAATCAACTTAGGCTCCCAAGTCTGGAGTCTGGACGTACAAATTAGATCTATTACAGTGGATTTTAACAATGCATCTGTTCCCACATAGCAAAATATCGTCCCAGGAATATCTGACGGATCTCCTGGCAGGATATCGGGACGGACGTCCTGTTTACATCCATGGGACGTATAGTTATAATTAATTCTTCGTATAACTATACGAAGGCATATCCTTCGTATAGTTATAATTAATTAAATAATAATAATAGGTCGATTTAATTTATAGACATTCCAGGTAGGTAATCCCGCACGGCTTTCCGGGGGACATCCAGGGGACCTCCATACGGGATGAACTGTTTGCATTGCCCACAGAGTTATCCCACGCACGTCCTTAGGACATCGCTATGGGAGCTTGAGAAATCTCACGTTACTGGGATTTAAATGGGACGTCCCAGGGATGTACTCTGCTATGTGGGTTATGTTAAGATTTTACTCTTCTTATAAGTTTGGGAGTGATCCGAAGGATGGAACTTGTTGACAGCGCTTTCTCAAGAGACTGGATGGAAAATTCGGATACCATTTTCTTAATTTTAAGAGTTATGCCTGCTAACATCTAAAAATAGTTTTTGTCTAATGTTAGTGAGGATACACCGCAAAATGACTCGATCATGCGTGCCTCTCGTGTTTTGATATGTAGGATTTTGCACCAGATGCGTTCGGTATTTCCAGACGTGGAAAGCACCATGAGTTTGTCTCTATATTGAGATATAGGTTCCCCTTTCTCTATTCAAAAAGTTTGCTTATATTATGATAAATTGGATAATTTGGATACCATTTATCTCAAAATGGTATCCCTCTTTCTAAAATAAATATATTTTGCAATTGATAATTTTAAAGCAACAAAAGCTGTCAAATCTCTCAGGAAATTTTGTGTAACTTGCAGTTTTGCAAGGGGGCAACTAGCTAAATTTACAAGTTTAGTAGCAGCTCTTTTAGAGCTTACTAAGAAAGGAAAGCGCTAGAGTTGGTTTCCTACTTTGGAACAAAGATTTTATCCCTTGAAAAGCTTTAGTTAATTATTTAGCTACAACTCATTATGACCCACACGCTCCTACTAGGGTCTACATCGACGCTTCTAATGGAAATTTAAGCGGCGGGGTCTATCAACTTGACAGCAAACCAAACCAATGGAAACTGATAGACTATTGTAGTCGAAAATTGTCTGATTCTGATCGTAGAAGAGATACGACAGTGACAGTACCGCCGCAATATTTTGAGTTATTATAACGCATCATTTTCTAAGGCTAAAGAAGCCAAAGTTCTTTATGGAAGACTCGCAAGAACGTTTACATTCTTCGGAGAGTTTTATTTCACGCTACGCCACTGTTCCACTAACCAGAATTTAATAGAATTTTTCACGAGATATGAAAAATCCGGAACCACAGTTTGATTCAGATGCTATTAGTTTACCCGAGATAAGAGATCAACTTTTTTTCAGTTGATGTACATGAAGAAAACCACCAACATGAAAATCGCCAGGCTAATGCTGGTCATTGGAAACGGCGAAAAGTTTCAGACAAACTACAAAACATGGACCAATTTCAAAATAACACACATGGTTGATGTTTTGCTCTGTGGATATTCAAACCCACCAGAGAAATGATCCATCATTTGCCTAAATCATAGATGCTTTACAGAACCCAGACAGACTGACGGATCAAAAATATTAAGAGATCCCACGTATTTTATGCTTATACAGTAGGGCGGCTCGAAAAGATCAAAGTATCTTAGATCTTTTTGCGGTAGTGCGAAAAAGTTGTGAACTCCCATCATTAAAATGTGTGCAAAATTTTACGGCTCTGAATTGATATCTCTTGTCGCCTCAATAAGCCGAAAATTTCGAAAATTGGACTAAAAATTCTTAAAATACAAAAATTAATTAATAATCATAGATCTCGTTGATCAGTTTGAGGTAGTGTCTCAAAGTTACTATTTTTTTAACAGAAACACCTGTACACTATTTGAGAAATAGGTTAGTATTAATATCTTCTGCTGCCTCAATGGCACCGTAAATTTTAGATTTACCTCATTTTAGTGCAAACAAAAATTATATATTCCACCTTTCAAACAGAAATTAGAAAAACATTATTGCCTTTGTATCTGACGCATGGGAACAAAAACTGTTGTTCTTCCTTTCAAACAAACAAATTAGAAGTGCATTATTGCTCTTTTATCTGCCGCCAGCTCGGAGGTATTGTGTGTAGGCCCGCGCCAGAAGAGTTGGTTTCTGCGAATCGTAACCTGTTCCCACATGTTTAATTGGTAAAGTAGTATGATTTGACTTTTCGCACTATCTTTACACGTGTAACTATAATCATGCATGTTGTATATGTTTTGTTTTATCGTTTCCTGATTAAATTATCTTCTAGTTTTGTGTACCTCATCGCCTTTTTAAAACAAAATATTGGCCAATATTAGAATCGGTAAAATCATCTCAGTCCAAGTTTTCATGCAGGCAAACGTTGGAATGCCCTATTTTTGGATCACCGAAGGATTTGTTTACGTATGCAACCAACGCGTGAGGACTTTATAATATGTTGCGGTCACGAGAATCTACTGCGAAACTGATTAAACAAAGAACCATGCTTTTCAGATATTGCAGAAAGTGTTGCTTTGAAGATTGAAAGTGTATACTTTGATGCATCCATTTCTTCAGTTTCACATAAATGTTTTTGTGATATGATACCCGCATACCATGGAAAATATCCTTCAATTATGAAAAATATAAAACGTGTGGAAAAAAGCAGGACTACTCGGGAAAATGTCGGGAAGTTTAAAATGGAAGTGAAAAATCTACTTGATATATCTCTGCGATTTTTAGAATGTTCCTGTATGATAGAAAGCAAAGCCTGTGGAAACGATCAGGCGTTCCTCGTTGGCTAAAGAACTGAAAGAAAAATGTCCATTGGAAAACAGGCCTCAGCTGCTTCTACTTCAAGCAATTCAGTGGAATATGAAGAAGAAAATGAAATAGAAGACGTGATGGAGGTGAAGACGGAGGAAGACCAGCAGGACACGAAAGACGCGTCTTACATATATTCAAGCAAATCCCTTCAGCAGCCCACATGGAGTGGACAAATGCTTTTAAAACTTGATCATACAGTTGTTGTCAGTCAAAGATATAGTGTGTCCAACAGAACCAGCTACTATTGTATCGAGTGTTATGCAATATTTGAGATTAATAACGGAATCAAACACCAGCCTCGTCACAGACAGAAATAAAATATGGAGGGAAAATTGAGAATTAACAAAGAAATAGTATCAAAATCAAACAAAAATCACTCGATTGGGTCTTTACTTCGATGGACGGCATGACAAAACTTTAACAACCGGAACACTTGAGAACAAGCAGTTCCAAATATAAATTTTAGAAGATCATTACTGTAGTGTATGTTAGCCTGGTTCCACGTACATGGGGCATGTTACACCTGAAAATGGGTCTAGTCTTGACATATCCAACAATATTTAGGTATACGTAACAAATGCGTTATTGGATGATTTAAGCAACTTTATTGTTTTCGGATGTGACTCACGGTAGTGAACATTGGGGCATTTAATGATGTAATTCGCATTCTTGAATTCAAACCCCAGAGACCAATCCAGTGGATTATTCGCTTATATCATTTCAATGAGTTGCCATTACGATACCTATTTCTGTCAATAGACGGCAGTCTGGCACCTATTTCAGTCTGGCCTCACGTCTTACACCGGAGACATTCGACGCATTCTGAAATGATGCGAAAGACTTCCACTTGTTCCTTCTAATGTTATTGAATGCCAGATATTGATCCTGCCACCCTAAGCTCTGATCAGAAATACATTTTAGTCATTTTCAATGCCATTAGTTCTGGCGTTTGTTCTTGACGTGAACTGGAACGTTGAATTTGGCCCGCTGGCCAACAACTGCGAATCGAATACTGAGGTTGTACATATCTACATCAGACCCATCAAATGAGTATCTAACTTTGGTTGTATTGATTCTAAGAGTATGCATCCTCATGGTTACGCATTAAGATTCTTCAGTCCATAGAGGACGGTGCTAGATACCTGTGGCATTTCATCAGGTCATCTCGGTACTTGCCTAAGTAGTATCGTGACGTAATCGATCAGTACTTTCTCGCAACGCTTACATTGCAGCTCCAGAAAACATGCTTTTGGCCATGTTAACTGATGGAAAATGCCATATTAGGACCCTTGCAGCTCGGATGATTATCAAGGCAAGATAAATTGGCCCAGATGGAAATTGTGTTCGCAGATTCGTTATTCCTGCTGTTACCTTTGAAGCTACAGACTACGTACATCTTATTGACTGGTAAACTTGTTTTTTATATCGCCTACAGTTCTGAGATATTTGTTATGATCTTCTGAAGATGATAAAGGACGATCTGACAATGGATGGCTGGGACTTTATTAAATTTCCTTCACATACAAAGACAGTTGAGCGGATGGTGAAACTAGTCACTGAAGCTTCTTGAGAAACAGTTGGACCACAAAACAGGGATGCATTTATTGAAGCAACACTAGAATCCAGAAAACGCATGTCAAAATTTGAGTCCAAAAAGATTGTAGGAAATAATGCTTTTGTAGTTCGTGTACTTGAAAGATGGAATAAACTTTCTGCTCGCATTAAAATGGGGTAAGTGTAACGTGTATTTATTTTAAAAAATTGCCTTCAATTTCCAAAATTCGGTGCCGTTGAGGCGGCAGAAGATATTAATCTATAATTCGCAGTTTTTGTAAAGGTGTTGCTGTTAAAATATAGTAACTTTTAAGCACTACTGCAAACCAATCAACAAAATCTCTGATTATTTATTAATTTTTGCAATTTAAGCATTTTAGTCTAATTTTCTAAAATTTCGGCTTATTGAGGCGACAGAAGATATAAATTCAGAGCTGTAAGGTTTTGCACACATTTTAATTATTGGAAGTTCACAACTTTTCCGCGCTACCACGACAAATCTAAGATACTTCTGTTTTTTCGAGCCGCCCTATTATACATGGAGCTTTATATAGAACGCTGCCACAAAAGAGTGCCAGAGGAAATACAAAACAGATGTGTATTCTGGATGGCTTCAAGAAACAATAATTTGAAGACAAATCACTTAGGTTTCAAAAATGATACAAGTCTGATTCTAGCAAATACTATTTTAGAAACCCAAAAGCATACCTCAGTCCAGGACTAGGCTATGTCCTAAATGCCAGCGCATCAAGATTGTTACGAAATTACTACAAGGCCAATTGCAACATCTTGAGACACTGACTGCATTTACATGCTATCAACTGGACAGTTCTGGACCATATCCAGAGTCGTATAATGGTAAGATGTATATCGCTTCTGCTATTTGTGACGGTATCAGGCATTTGATTTCAGAAGCAACTGCTCATTTTTCAGCCAAAACAATTTGTGGCTTTATATACAGAAACATACTTCGTTTTGTAGTTTGTCACCTTGGTTACGGACCGACATATGTCTTTTCGTAGTACTCATTATATCGAATTGTGTAATTAGATGAGAATTACGTCTTATAGATGCCTCGCATATTCCCATACCGGAATTGGCTTGATTGAAGCTTTACTGGAAAACATTTTGAAAATGTACATATCTGAACACCAGGGTTACCAGAAATTTTAGGACCTTCCGCTACATGAGTGCGTGTTCAGCTTTAACAACACCGTTACGCTAGGTATGGGTTAAAGTGCGAATTATTTGGCGTATAGTTTTCAATCAAGAATATAATTGATAGTATGTTTAATGTGGTGAGATTTCTGACAGTACCACTCCCTGAAAGGTATGCAAAGTGATCTAGGTCTAATTGCACAGAACCTTCTCCATGATCATATAGTTCATAAACATTTTTACGACCGCAGACATCGACATAATAGCTATGAAACTGGTCAACAAATGCAAAATTTAATCCATCTTTTAAGAGCGGAACAGCTAAAGCATTTCCAACGCCATATCATGGTCATGGGACTGTCTTAAAGAAACTCCGTAACAATGCCTACGAAATAAAATGAGGACAAAGAGGCAATTGAAGTACAGAACAGATTGCTATACAAAGGTTGCCACCTTATCATGAAGGCGTTTAGTTATTAGAGGAATGTGGCGTTGAACAGAAGAAGAAACCAAAGTAGAGAAATGATTTCCTTTGGCTTCATTGGAAAACATCGTATTAGATACAATGGGATGAAGAAAACAGATATTTTCAGTAAATTCTAAAATTCCTTTTTAAAAATCTGTTTACTTTTTATCTTTTTCTTACCCTTTTAACAGCCTTTATTTTTTTATGAGAATTAGAAAGCTAACCAAGTAGTTCCCGGTTTCAACGGAAACTGAACTGACCAAGAGTTTGTAAGAAATGTTGAAACTTCCAAACATTGTCCCATTTACAGTTGGTCAATTGATTGATTAGAAACTTATTCTTTTTATTTATTAGAGTAACCCTCCACCTTAGATAATGATTCTGTATTCGAGATTTCTTTTATTTTTTTGACCACAGTTACTATTACTTTTTTTTACTGCTAATTCCCAAACATTATATTTCTCTATAAACAATGTAGACTAAATCCAAAATGCTATATCACTTTTTAATTTCGCTTAGTCATATTATTGTTACCTTATGTCACAAGCGAAGAAGTTGTAGTCCATTTACATAACCAAAAGTCAATACGTGTTCAAGGTTGAAAATAGAAGCTTCAAGAAGTTTTCCTTAAAATTCCCCAAAGCGAATTGTACTTCATCTCAATCAAGCTTAATGACAAAACTGTTCACTTAAGTCTACAAATCCTTTTTAGAGTTTCCTTAGTTACTTGGAAAAAGACATAGTTAATTCGTTGTTTAATGTCTGTATTGTTAGTATTATAAGTCTCTATGGCTGAATTGCGAAATACTTTCGATACTTTTAATCTAAAGCTTAAAAATTTATGAAAAATGATTAGCAAAGACCAGTCTGTTCAAAAATGCAGATACAAGTTTCCAATATTCCTAGTGTTTTCATTTCTTCATTATCATAAATGAAAATATCGTCCGTGTAGAAAGTAACTATTTATGTGGATATATTTGCAAGGTATGTGGACATAATAATTTGTAAATTTCTGATAATAAAGACTATTGTATTATGGTAAACATTTATACCTGAAACATATGGGAAGGTTTAAACCAGTTAATTGTTTACTTTCTTCTGTATTGGAATAGAAATATGCACTCTTCAAATCTAGCTGACAGTATCATAATTTCACACACGTTTAACAATATATCATGTAGCCATGATAAACTAACACTATCGAATACTGAATGATCATTTAGAGCGCCTCCGAGAAATTCTCATCTGAGAATGTTCTTCCTCTGCCTATATTTTAATGCACGTTTAAGTATTCTTCAAATATGAACAATTTGTTATATTTTTTTATATTATATGACATAGCTACATATGGTACAAAAAGATTTTATAATTTCTTAATACTTTTTCCCGATTGATTTCAGGATTGTAGCACAGAGTCCGAAGGTAATAGCGAATATAATTGCCAAAATGCAGTTATCGATGGTTTCAAGGAAGCATCTCCTGATCTTGTGTCGAATATGCTTTTGGATTCAGTCACCTTACTTTCATCAGATACAGACAGTATAACTGAAACTCCGTCGTTAGCCTACACAGAATGTGTAGGTGTTAGTCAAGTAAAGCAAGAAGACACTGAAAGTAAAAGGGATTTACTACCCATAGCGATAAATTTAAATAAATACCAGGAAGAAGGAACAGTTAGTTGTGTCGATGGAAAACCTAGGAGTACTGAAATTAAGTCAGAAAGTTTATCAACAGAAACTAATTTTCCTTGTAGAAGCAGTGTAAATATTATTGAAGTGGAAACAATTTGTGAGTATCCTGATGAAGCAAAAAAAACTAAACACTCTTCAATAAGAAGGGAAGTAGAAACGCAACCCGATAGAGAGAACAAAGAGGGTACTTTAATAAGTGATCTTTGTGAAATGACAAATTATAATGAGAAAGAGCGAATGCAATTTAAATCAGGAAGGAGGCGGAGCAGCACATATTTCCGTAAGAATGTATTTTATTGTTCGGAAAGCCTCACGAAGACTTCGTCTAATCAAAAGAGTTATAAATGTGATTCTTGCGAAAAGGAATTTCATGTATTATCTGCTTTGAAAACGCACAGAAGAATTCATACAGGGGAGAAGCCTTATGAGTGCGAAATATGTGAACATAAATTCATTCAAAGGTCTGATTTGATAAGACACGTGAGAATACACACGCGAGAAAAGCCTTATAAGTGCAAAATGTGTGACTATAAATGTACTCAGAGCTCATATTTGAAACAGCACATGGTTACACATGCAGGGGAGAAGCCTTATAAATGTGAAATTTGTAAATGTAAATTTGCTTCGAAATCTTATTTGAAAGGACACATAGGAACACACACAGGAGAAGAGCCCTATCAGTGTAAATTCTGTGAATATAAATGTATTGAAAACTCTGCATTGAAAAAGCACATGACAAAACATACCGGGCAGAAGCCATATCAGTGTAAATTTTGTGACTATAAAGGTATTCAGATCTCTGATTTGAAGATGCACATGACAAAACATACAGGGGAACAGCCCTATAAATGTAAAATTTGTAATTGTAAATTTACGCGTAGCTCTAATTTCAAGACGCACATGACAAATCATGCAGGAGAGAAACCCTATGGATGTGAAATTTGTAATTGTAAATTTGCATGTAAAGATTATTTGAAAAGGCACATCAAAATACACACACGAGAAAAGCTCTATGAATGTAAAATCTGTGAATATAAATGTACTCGGATCAAGGATTTGAAAACGCACGTGGCAAACCATACAAGATAGAGGCTCTAGTAATGTAAAATTTGTAAATTTAAATTTACTCAGTGCTCTAATAGGTAAAGATGGATGGCAAAAACCGCAGGGAAGAAACCCTTTAACAATACAATTTGTAGGTATAAATTTGCTTCCAAGTATTGTCCGATAAATCACATGAAAACACACAAACTTTAAGATTATGAACTTTCTTTCTCTAAAATACTGCGAAAATACTACTTAAAACGTCACACCAGAACACTCCTTTAAACTGGATTGGTTGTTAATTTATAATAACTATTTTACACTTTTGATTAAATATGAGAATCCATGTACTATCTTTCAAAAATGTATATCCTACTTGTTTGAGGCGCTGGAATAAAATTTTCCAATCCACATTCACACGTGTAATGCACATGGAAACTTT
>JAGDQP010055951.1:1664-13035 GCA_022664845.1 Lepisma saccharinum
TCCAACTGTGCTCTCACCCTCAAGCAGTGAGGCTGAGATCCGCCCTCATGAGGGCACTCTCGCTATGTTGAACAGCTTTGAAGTTAACAACAGGCGTAAAATATTAATTTCTCTGGAAGGGCGAGTAGTATAATTGTGCGATATGTTTTAGTTCGTGTATCTCAAACTCTTCCTTTCATTTCCCTTTCATTTAATGCATAGGTGTTCAACATCTGAAGCGTGGTCCTCATGAGGGAGGCTCTCACCCTCCCACTCAGATCTTCAATCAGCCTCACCCCACAGACTTTAACTCTCACGTTCCAACTTTGCCCTCACTCACCCTCACGTTCAAATTTTGCCTTTACCCTCAAGCGGTGAGGGTGAGGGCCACCCTCATGAGAATGAACACTATGGTAGTGAAACACTGTTACCTACTGAGGTCTGTACACAGCTTTACATTCACTTACGTCCACATTTTCTTTCAAAAACCCGAAAAAACAATAAAATCCAATTAAACCCGAATAAAAAACACCTGGACCCAGATTTTTTTTTTTTAAAGTTTTTTTTTTAACCCTGCCACAAGCAGACACTTTTGTTTTTAACAAATGTAAAGAACGTTTCCTCTTTTCATCTTTCTATATTCTAAATTCTTTTGCAACAGAATGCAGATACTTGAGTTACATAAATTCCAGATAAAAACGGTCGGAAAATTGCCAGACCCCCAACCTTTTCCTGAGCACCACGAAGTGGGTGGGGCCTCGCTTATTTCCCGACCATCAAGAATAGATGGGGCCCCACTCTTTTCTCGGCCATCAGGAAATGGACGGGGAGCTGCCTTTTACCGACATAAGGCAATGGGCGGGGCCCATCCTTTCCCCACCATTAAGTGCTGGGGGATGGTCGAGGTTTCACCTCTATGCCGGCAAGTCAGAGACCGACGGCGGCCGGGAAATGGCCCGACGACCAAATGCCACTTATGGCTGCACGCCGAACGTTCCCCATCTACTTCCCGACTACTAGTTTGGGTTCTGCCTATCCTCGACGCCGCGGCGCGCTGGCTCGACCATTTGCCGTCTTGGTCGGCATTTGGCTCACTGGGTCAGTGTAAGTGGGAGTTTCTCCGCCGTCACACTATCCAAATACAAATGTGGTATCTTCAACGAGATCACAATTTCTTTCTGTGAAGCAGTCAAATATAATGCTGCAGTTATTTGTAATGTTTAGATCCACCAAAAGAGTGTTTATATTTAAAAACTCGTTTGGTTGAATTACATTCCTTTATTTCTACGGGTGTTCCCACATGGCCTTTCGTCGAAAAATGTAGGATTTCTGGTTTAAATATCTAATAACAAAACTGAAATTTAGTGTAACAGAAACCTTGTTAGTGGTCAGCTCACAACCACAATTACAACTTTTATTTTTAATTGGTTTGGTCAGTGCAAGCGTATTATATTTGTATATGCAGCTTCATATTACTACACTGCTTGAAAGGCACCATTTTAACTCCCACGAACAACTTGTTCTTGACCAAACCGTTTCCTCGAGACCAAATTTCATATTTTTTTATGATGACCCATTTGAGATATTTTAGCCCCAAATCCGGCATTTTTCCTCTAGCAAATAAGCGCTGTGATTCAATGCCACAGATTTTCTACACAATCATCCTGTTTATAGTTCTAAACATCACAAGAGAAATTGCAGTCTTATTTATATTCAATTCCTTCCCCAAAACATGACCTTCGTGAAGATACCACATTCGCATTTGCATCGTATGGCGAAGAAAATAAGCTTCTACTGACCACACCATTACGAAATAAAAGTTGCAATTTCTACTGTAAGTTGGTCACATACAAAGCTTCTTCGACACCACATTTCAGATTTTTTCATGAGGGCAGATCTGAGATATTTAAGCCCAAAATCGGGCATTTTTCGCAAAGGGCTATGTTTGAACCCCGTAGAAAAAAGAGTGTGATTTAGGGCCAGAAACTCGGTAGCGAGGTTTAATTATTACAAAATTTTGCAGAATATTATTTAACTCCTTCACCCCCCAAAAAACTTGGTTTACAAATAAATTTTATACAATTCGTAACTCATTTTTCAGGCTAATTCTTGGGATAAATTAATTAATTTTCAGAAAACGTGATTCCACACCTTCGAAGTACACTTCAAGAGTTTCACGATGGCATTTAATTCAGTTCTCTAGTTCTTCTAGCGTTTTTAGATATTCAGGTTTCCGTACATGTCTACGGAAGTAAACACGCCACCCGTCATGTTGGAAACATGGGCGCCCCGGAACATATAAAGACATAACATTTCTGTCAAAAGTGGTTCTGATATCTTCAGGTATGTAGGAAATCACATACGATTTTTTTTCTAATGTTGATGTAACCATTTTTTCTAAAATTGGATGATTTCACATGGAATTACCCAGTTGCCTATGTTTCAGTTTCTGGTATAAAATGTGAAGAGAAATGCTATTAATATTTCATTCTAATAATAATTTTAAGGAAAGCTGTTTTAACAAAGTGAATTGTTATATTGCTTTTACACGTATAACAATGTAGATTTAAACCTAGAAAAAGCATCCACACACAAGCTTGTTCTGTTTGAAGACAACTGCGTAGACGGCATAGAATATAATTCCTTACACAAACAGTAAGTTTGTTTTACTATTACCAAAATAAAACAATCTAATCTTCCTTATCTAAAATCACTAATGTATATAATATTCCACTTAGCGTGATTCAATCTGCTGGTGTTTTAATAAGACAAATCTTGGCAACAATTCACTAGCTGTAAAAGTAGCTCGTGGTTAAAACCTTTGCTTTCTAAACCAATACCACACGAACGTGGGTTCGAGCCCTGGTCAGGTCAAGTATTTTCCCTACTAGTTAATAAGGCAGTAATAACTTCTCTTCAGATGACTAAAGTATAGAATTTGCAAAAGCGCGCGAGAGAGATAAGCATTTCAGACCCATGGAAAGAACTTCTGTCTTCTTTACTGAAAAATAGTTTAGTATATTCGTGGCTCATCGTTCGTGGGGATAGTGAATTTGCTGTCTGGCACCTTGATCCGACTTTGGATATAACAGCATTTACTTAATTTGTATTCAACGTTCACATATAATATACCGACGTTCTGTCAACACCCACCACTTCTCTGAGGTTGTGTTTTAAACATAGTAATTAATTATGTCCTAAAATGCTTGTATGAATACATATAAAATAAATTATTATTTTATCTAATTATTCATGCTTTGAGAAATATATCATTACAGAAAAAAATTTCCAGAATGGGATTCGAACCCAAGACCTCACGATTAGAAGCCACGCGCTCTACCACTGAGCTAACATCAACACATCTATCTACTTCTTTCTGATAGAACTCCTGAAGAAACATGACTGAATTTTCGGTGTCCAGCACAATGGCATTGATATCCGTTGCGAATGCTGTTGTTTTTCTCTCCTTTGTCTTGTTTATTGTACTATGAATGCGAGAAATATGTTTGCTGTCTCTGCTTTCATTGGAGATGTTCTTTTACGTATGAAAACGTAAGTGACAAAACCATCACGTGATCAGACGTATGTATAATTTGGAAATACTGTATCATTACGTATTTCAATGAATGTTACTTTTTTCTACACTTAGTAACATTTCAACATGTCTTATTGCACTTAAAGAAGAAAAAAACATCTGCACATTTATTCCCAATTGCCAAGGTTCACCCTACCTTTCAGGGCTCGAACCTGGCATCTTTGGTTTACTGTTTCCGAAGATACTCGAAGTTGGCCTTAGAGAATTCTCAGCTCAAATCAGCCTAATCAATGTGATCAACATTTTTGGAATAGGGTGTACATTTTTTAAAAAAAATGTGCTCATGATGTTTGCTGATTTTAGTATGGGCGAGGCGAAGGAAGAAGGTGCCATTTGGGTGGCCTAGCTTGTAATGGTCATTGCGACATTCATTTCATAGTTAATAATTGTTTAGGAGTAAGCATTTATTTGTCTTTAAGTTTTCTTAAAAACTATAAAAATGTTTGAAGATTTTTAGTGATAATATTTCTCTCTAGATTTAGTGTTGTAAGTTGTGAGAGATAATAGTCTTTTTTTTCTAACACTGTTGGTTTTCGTTTGTCTTTTGTTTTCCGAGTTGTTGTGGAACTGATAGAATAGCTGGCTCTTCACTGTTGTTTGAATCTTGGATCGGATTGTCATCTGGTTGACGTTGCTATGTGAGAAGGAAGTTGCTGCGATTAGTGTACGCCGGGAGGTGTTTATGGCTGTGCTGGAATGGTGGTTAAACACGTTAAATGGAGTGTTGCTCGTTGGCTTCTTAAATGGACTTTTCCGATCGTTTTCGGATTGTGAGTTTTGTGCGAGATTATAAATAACGTTTCATAAACTAAAGGAAAGTAAAAAAGTAAGTAAATAAATCCGGGAGTGAATAGTTGAATTCAACTCGGTAAAGTTAAAAAACCTGAAAGAAGTAAATTCTTTAGATGTTTGGTTATAATCAAGTAATTTTGAAGTAGATTATTTTAACTTTTTAAATTAAAAATTTATCTGAAATAAGAAGCTGAATTATTGGTAGTTGTATCGATTCAGTTTTGATTTAAATAGTGGTCAGAAATCAAAGTGTAGTTTTTGCAAGATTAAGTATTTGGAAGGGATTTAATTAAACCAGATAAGTATAGCTAGCTAATTTGAACTAAAAATTGTTTTAACAAATTAGTATAGATATTCGTAGGTTAATTGAAAATATAATTTTTCTGCCACGTGTCAAAAGTCTAGCTGAGCGCATGCTGTGTCAGTTTAAATTGATATTAGCAATTAGACTTTAAATCAAAGTAAATTGGAGCATCAAATTCGGATTATTTAAAAGTTCGATTAAATCCACTGTTTTCATTCCATGAATAACATTGACCCTATAGGAGCTTAAAAAGTTGATAATTAATAGAAACTAAACGAAATTGTAAATTCGTGAAATTTTGCACTGTATGTTTTGTTGACCCGGCCTCGTAAGTAGGGAGGTGACCCATTTTAGTTAATCTTCGATTACGGCGTTCTGGATTCATCTTGTCACTAATTGAAACTTTTCATTAAATAAATAACACAAAGGATCATTAGATTTGTTGCTTAGATAATCGCTTGACTTTGCATTTGACTTGCAATAGAGATAAATGGTTAAACTAATAAATACATTTTGTTGTGTAGTTCTAAAATATGAAACTTTAGTCAAAGCATATGGTCAGTAATCCAAGGTCGTTTGTTCAATTGGTATTGTCATTGTTCATGAAAACTGGAACGCAGTATTGGTCATTCGAATGGGTAATAGTTTTCTACGAAATGTCCTTATTACTTCAAAATGGCAAGTTTCATTTTTTCCCTATTTGTTGTAGTTGTAAGAATGTGCGTGTGTGCGGGTTGTTTGGGTCGGAGGATTTATTATCCGTTACCTTCGTTACCGAATTTGATTGGAATCTTAGGGAGCTTGATTGAAACTTCCTTTCGTTCGTTTGTTTGAAATTTAGAAATCGGACTTAATTATCTCTCAGAAAATAAATAATTAACAAGTTGATATTATTTAATTAATCGTTTTGAATTTTTCAGATTTGTGATTTTGCAGATAACGTAAAGTTGAAATCATAATTGGATTTGATCAATAATATTTTTTTTAACAAACTAAATTCAGTTGTCATTTAATCGATAGTTATTCTTCTATTGTGAATTAAATTTATACTAATAGAAGAAAATAAAAAAGTGTTGTTTTTTTTTTGCTTTGTTTTGGTTTTCCATTTTGAAATTCTTGTTCGACTTATGCCTATTACCGATAATGTCCGCTCTGATGGAGTCGGGCCTTTCTGGACGCGGGCGCTACTGATCCGAAATTAATTTTTGGAAGCTTTTCGCTTTTCAAGTAGGTGATTTATTCTTGATATTGATCAATGAAGATCCCTGTTTGTTATGAAGGGTGAGAGGTATCAGTTTGTAGTAGGTATTAAAGAATGTGATTGTAAGTAATTACTCTTTAAAGTAAATGTAAGCAGTTGTAAATCAGCTTGAACCAAATCGTTGTACTTCAAATTTTAGAATTTTTGTGAATATCGAGTTTTTCGGAATCGAGGTTTGTAGCTAGAATTTTTGAAAAAGGATTTGATTCGGGAATTGATGCGCGGATTTATTTACGCGAAAGTAGCAGTGTTGGTAAGTTGTATGATTATTGATGTATGTGTAGTAGATAGCTTATGAATTGTATAATTTATTTGTTTGTTGTTTACTTTGTTATGATTTATGAAGATATGATTCAGTTTAGTGATGATGAAAACCGCAATAATAATGTGAACCGTTTATATGAAACGTTAGATAGAACTGCATTTTGTGACGACATGCAGAATATTGATGTAGGATCTGCGCACGTTTAAGCTGTTAACATTGATCCATTTAGTTTACAAAATTCTCAATTTGGAAAATTAACCGTATCAGATATGTCTTTGATTTCTCCAATTGGGGAAAGATTATCTGTTAATGATTTTTCTGGAAATAAATGTACTCAGAACCCTGTTGTATTTCTCGTATGGCGCAATGTGGTTCAGGTTATCCAGTGTTACTATCCCAAGGATATTTGCGATCGAGATAAACTAATGTTGGAAAACGTGAACCGGTGAAGATTTGAGAGATGGTTTTCACGTGAACGAACCGAGTGCGTCTTTAATGCGAAATTTGATCGAGTCTCGAATTCGCGATGAGGATCTTGGCTTTGAATTTAGGCAGAATGATCCTTTTCGAAATCGTGTTATTGATAATTGCCCGATGGAAAGAAATATCAGAGCTTTTGATGTTCAGTTAGGACATCCTGATTTGAATTTTTGTCGTGGTCCGGTAAACGGATTAATGCCAATTGATTTAGAAAGTAAATATGCATTCGTAAATTCGACTCGAACGTTGAGAGAGAATTTTGATAAATCCTTTTTCAAAGGCGAAGATGGTCAAGAAGTATTTGAAATGCTTCTATTGGTAGAGGAAATTGTAAAAACTATCTGGTACTTCTGTAAACTTAATTCTAAGCGAACTTTTGAGTAGGACCAGGGGAGATTTGTTTCAATATATTTTGTATTGCTATAACAATAAACTTGGCAGCAAACCAAGAATTTGATTAGGGATATGTTTATTACCAATGTCTTGAAACAGGAATTGATAGGGAAACGATTTTTTTTGAAAAATGGCGTATAAAGAAAATGTTTTCAGACACACAGATTCAGTTTATGTGCGTCGGAGATTGGATGCGTTGATACCGAAGCTCAGTTGATTCAAATTGAGAATCCGTCTTTTGTTTTAAATTTTTCGTGGTCATTTGCATGGTTCAATAATTGAAATGAAACATCAACTAAATGAATTCGAAAGTTATAAACGTGATAAAGAGATGATTATTTTAAGCAAGAAAGAAGTCAACAATTTAGGAAATGATTTTCCAAACAAAAGCAGGCTTTGTTGACAAATGTACAGAAGGATTATCAGGGATTTCGTGATGTTAAGCGAAATACTGTAAACAAAAAAGTAGATAAATGAGGAAAAACGCTGAAAGTTGTAAAAGAAAAAATGAAACAAAACTAAAGAGAATCATCAAGGCTGATGGATCAGAATTAGATTTGCCTATTCCCATTATTCCTTTGTTTCTTGAAAATAGAATTGCTGCGTTTGCGAAGGGAAAAATAATAGACGAACGCCATATCTGCATGGACTCGGGTGTACGTTTAATTTCAGGACGGTTTGTTTCTGGATATGATCATTTACTAGTGAAAACAGAATGTGCACCTGTTGAAATTACATCTGCCTTTGGGGAAATGTTTCGTTCGAACTTAACTACACTGAAGGTGGCTATAGCAGGAGAGGTTGTTTTTGGTGATTTTCGAATTGTTGAAAATCTTCCTTGCGTCAGCGTTTTAGGAATTCCGTACTTGTCTATGATCGAGGAACTTTAAGAACGAATTGTTGCTGTTGCGAGATGGTCGCAAACGTATCAAATTAAAATGGATGGACGAATCTACGGTGAGTTTGGTATTTGGGAATTTTGAGATGGCAAGTAATGGACAGTGCGGAGTTATTTTTTGAGATTTGAATAATAGAATGAAGGCAACCATTTCGTGTAATTCAAATGAAATGGGGAAGAACTCTGTAGACGTTCTGGAAAACAATTTAGGTGCAAAGGAAGACCGTGAGGAGTTGATGGAATTTTCGGACTGACACGAATTGAGGAAATTCTGAAGTGAGGAATATTTTCGTGAAAAGAATCTCCAACTGACGATGAATTCTAATGGAGAAGAGAAAGAGTTGGATGAAGTGAATTCTAAAGTAAATGATGAAGAGTCCTTGAAATTGTTTGATGATGATGATAAACATGAACAATGTAGTGCTGAACATAATATGTTGAGAAATCGAACCCAAAGAGGAAGCGCAGGCATCGAGTGAAAAAGAATGAGAATTCGGAACTAAAGGAGAACGATCAGTGCAAAGACAATACACAATATAACAGAGATGATTGGTCGCAAGAATTTGACGAAGATCATGCAGAAAGATTTAATCAAGTGCTTGATTTAATGGAATCTGAACCACTAAATCTTTCTAGGGTTTCTGACGAAGAGAAAGCGGTTGAGGATCTTGGATCAGGACGTGCTTCAAATTGTGTGAGTGAAATGAGTGATAAGGATGATTCGAGGAAAATCGATTCTGAGGCCAAAGCTTTTGTTGATTCGATTAAATACGAATATCAAGATGTAATCTCGGAAAAGGTCGGATGTTTGAAAAATTATAAATGTAAAATATATCTAAATGACCAAACACCGTTCAGACCGAAGCCTTTTCCAATCGCTAAAAGCAAAAGCGAAATTTTTGATGGGGTACTTCAAGATATGATTAAACGGTATTCTTGAAGAACATGACCACTCTGGTTATACGTCAAATTGTTTTCTTGTCAGAAATAGAGGTGGTTCTCACCGAATAGTAGGGAATTATGTTCATCTAAATTCAGTTGTTTCTGATTGTTTATCCTTCGCCCAATATGGAAGAATGCTTAGCTAATTTGTCTAATTGGTTTTCGAAACTCGATGTTAGGAAGGCTTACAATGAAATTGAGTTGGACGAAACAAGTAGAGATTGTAAACTATTATTACGCCTAGAGAGAGTTTTCAATTTAAAAATATGCCAGTGGGTATTACAACAGGGAGCAGTATTTTGGCGAAGATAATGGATTTTTTTTAGGTGATTTGGTTAAATATGGAGTGAGAACTTATTTGATGACATTTTAATAGCGAACGAAGACAATCTAATTTCAAAGCTATTAGGATGGTTTTAAAAAAGATTAGAGTGGTATGACAATTTCCCCATATAAGGTTGAATTGTGTAAAAATATGATAAAATATTTAGGATTTGAGGTGAATGGTAATGAAATGAAAATTGATAGTTCAAGAGTTGAAGCTATTAGAAATTTGCCACCTCCTCGAAACCGATAAGAATTCCTGGAATATACAATTTTTATGGGAAACTGATGCCTGAGTTGCAAATGATAATGTGCTCTTTGAATGAATGGAGGTCGACCAAACGCCCATTTGTTTGGGGAAGTAGTCAACACAAATGTTTCGAATTGAAAAATTTGTTTGAAAATCTGAAATTACCTCATCTTCGTGAGCGTTTCGTTGTTCATATAGATAGGTCAGGCAAAGGTATTGCTGGAGTTATCCCAGAGGGACAATAAAGGTGATTTAGGATCAGTGGCCTTTTACTCGAAACAATTATCTGAGGCCGATAAACATCGTTCGATATACGAAATTGAATTTATTTCGTTGTTAAAAACCATTACTAGGTTTCAACATTTTTTATTTAATGAATTCGATGTGCTGACTGACTTTCATAGATTTTGAAAAAGCCCAAAAGGTTGTTGAAATATGGGCCATTGATAGAACAGCTCTCCTTTCAAATTAAGCACATTCGGACTTTGGAAAATAAATGGCAATTTTTTGTCAAGGGTTTATGACAGTTACGAGTTTTGACTTTGTCGAAAGTAATATTCGGGTGTTTTTAGAAAAACTGTCAATGACCAATTTATGGAACTTTCCTCAATTAGACGAGCCTATACAAGACCAACAAAGATGAGGAATTGAATAAAATCATTTCCGAATTGGAATTGGGTAATGAGATCAATGGATATCGATTAGAAAAAGGAGTTTTACTACAGAAAACTAGGTCGGTTAATAATCCTTGAATGATTGTTATTCCACAAGTTTTAAAAAGGTTTTAAGTTTTTCCACAATGAAGCCTTAAGTGGTGGTCATGTAGGGATTTGCAGGACTACACGAAAAATCATGAGAAGATATACTTGGAATAAATTAGTATACCAAGTTAAGGAATTTGTAAGAAGTTGCGAAGTATGTCAAAGACCAAAGAATGTAATCAAAAGAAAATGGGTACTTTGGGATCTCAAATAATAGATAGGGTTAATAAGAACTGGATGGTTGATGTAATCGGGCCAATTCCGAGTTCTGAGCAGTGTCCATGTATTTTAATTTGTGTGGACAATGCATCACGGTATTTGATGGTGGAGAAATTTCGAAAGTTGAATTCTCGTACTATTTCAAATAAATTGTATGAAGTTTTCTGTAGGTACTGTTTTTCAGAAAGTGTCAACTGATAACGCATCGGTTTTTGTATCTGAAGAATTTCAGATGTTTCTATTTAGTCTGGGAATTTGTCATATAAGAATCTCGCCTTATCATGCTGAGGCAAATGTATCAGGGAGATATATAAAAACATTAAAATGTTCCATAAGAGCTTACTTTAGTTCTGATCAATCTAAGTGGGGCAATAAATTGCAGTAGATTCAATATGCCTTAAATTTGGCCGAACATGTTGGACTCAAATTTACTCCTGTAGACTTGTTTTTAATAAATCTATGAATACTCCGTTGGAGAACGTGGAGAATTTCGGAAGACGATTAAAGAAGAGTGAAGAGTATAGATGTTTGGAAACAGGCGTTGAGGAGCACGACAATATCGTGCAATAGAAGAAAGAAAATGTTCGAACGTTTGCGAAAACCGGTGACATTAAACGTAAACGATTTAGTGTTAATCAAATCGCATATAAAATCTTCTTTAAAAGATCGTATTACAAAGAGCCTTTGTAATAAATGGATTGGACCTTATTAGATAGGTTTCTGAGGGGTTCGGTTCGTTTTGTCGACAATCATTTTGTCGACAGATTACTTTGTCGACACCACTTCGTCGACAGTTCACTTCGTCGACAGGTACGTTTTGTCGACAGGTACGTTTCGTCGACAAGCCACTTTGTCGACAGCTCACTTCGTCGACAGGTACGTTTTGTCGACAGGTACGTTTCGTCGAC
>JAGDQP010055952.1:0-13035 GCA_022664845.1 Lepisma saccharinum
TTTCATATATTTCTATATATTTTAAAATAATATTTTAGTATATATATATTTAATATGAATTTCTTTATACTAAAATAAATACTAACCTTCAACGATCTGTAGTTTGACTGATTGCTGAACACTTTAGCGTTTGGGTCACAAAACATTAGCTTTAAAAAAAGTATCCGAACACCGAAATAGCTTGAAAGAAAAAAATAATTAAACAACTTATTAAAAACACACTTTTCCTAAACAACTCGTAAGAAAAAGTAAATAATGTTGTTTTTGCATGACTAAAAAGAAAAGCATGCGGCGCGCCATTTCAAGAATTTATAAAATTACTATATATGAGAGCGCGCCCCATGTTTTTCCTTTTAGTCATAAATAAACAAAGTTATTACTTACATTTTGGTACGAATTGTTCAAGAAAAGTCTCTTTAAAAAGTTTTTTTTAATTATCGTTTTCTCTTTTGCTAGCGCAGCCTATTTGTCGCGATGAACTACAAACTATGAGTGTGTGTGGTATATGATATGGTTGCCATGGATTTCAATAAAGGGGGAAAGCGAAAGAAAAGACTGAGCGAAACAAATTAGAGAATTTCAAAGAGAAAGCAGATGTTTAAAGAAAAAGGCAATTGTTTTATTTTCCTATAAAATAACAGCATTTTTGGTCGACAAATTTCAGTTTTAATTCAAATCGGAATGAATTAAATGAATTAGAACAGTCGAAAATAAATTCCCCAGCTAGAAGTACCAGGCCAGGCTTAAACTCGTCACCTCCAGGACTTCTATGCATAATCTGCCTGATGTATGCGTCAATTGCGTCATATCAATCAGTTTTTTTCTAAACTAGGATTCAGTGAATGGGGCTCGGAACACGAAAGTTCAAATACTCATCACAACTCTACTCTTTCTGAAACATGTTTCAGGAGAAAACATATTAAATCTCTCCATTTCAAAGATCAAGTTCCTTCAAGGAATCATCAGGTTTTAATCAAAAGGTGTATTCTAAAATGTAATTAGCGGCGATGTTCGATCGTCGTAATTAGCGGTGGGCTCCTTGTTTATTTCGATTGAAGCCTTCCAAAGACAGATCTCTATGAAAACCTGCAAAAGATACTGCAATATAACAACATATCTCCTGAATATTGCATTTGTGATTAGCAAGTAATATGCATTACATGGAGAATACAAAGAAACAGTTTCATTTTTGAAGCAGGAAAACCTTAACCATGTCCATGTATTGTGCAGTACTCATGTAGCCAATTTGTTCTTTTGTGACCCAGCCTCACTGTGCCAAACATTTTATATTTCGGAAACATACAGGCAGCTTGTTTTTCTTTCAAGGATTCTTACAGGAATATTGAGCAAAGGGTAAAGCCAATAAGAGAAAGAAATTGATAACAAATTGCCTTTCATCGGTGCCACAACATGGCTGAGCAAAGAAACTGCAACCAAGTTATATCGAAGTTTTGAAATCTGGGTGTAACTTTTAATGTAGAACGTCATCCCTGGCATGACACTTCAAAAAGAGACCAGCACTTCTAAAGTTTCAGCAGACAAAGCAGCCATGTCTGAGTGTACCTTTGTTGAATCAGAATTGACAGCATTGAACTCAAGACTTGTTTTGAAGCAAAAAGTCTTGGATACTTCATGAAGTATGAAAATGGACTGATCTGTTCAACGATGTACTATACAAAAGCATATGGAATGGTAGACAACACAATTAGTCTGCAGAAAGAAGCCCAGAACAACTTGAGTAAGTTAATAAAGCATTGTAAATTATCTGTAAAGTTGTGAGCGAAAGGCTGAAATCATTAGATTGATGTCGTCGCTGGTGTATTAGGAAAAGGAAAAAGCAACCCCACGATGTATGCCCCGACGAAGCGCCGTCGTCAATATTTACGTTAAAACTATTCTGCATTAACACTTACAATGTTATAATGGATACAGCTGTAGCTAAGATTGACGATAAGTTCTCGCAGTATGAAACACTGTACGCTGACATGACTTGTTTTGATTCTTGTTAATCAAATAATTTTTAGCATTCCATCTCGTGCCCTGGGACGAATATGTGAAATCTGTCCGACAATAAATATAGAAATGCTGAAGTAACAGTTAAAAATTCGAATAAGGGTGAAAACGTAAGACACGGAACCTCAGTGATCAAATACAATTCAGGGCTTATTCAGTTCAAGAAGCTAGGAAAAGCTAAATCCTACCTCATTCTTAAACATTCACTTCTACCTATCTGAACTCACTACTCCGCAACACTCGGATGCATTAAAAACAGCAACTATTAGACCAGGTATTAGATCCAACTATTGGCATCTCAGGTTGGAATTCCATAATCTCAGGTTGGATAAATATCGAAGTTCCGTTTTAAGGTGCTTTATACACTTCCCCCAAACCTAAACCGCTATATCACCCCGGAAGCCTGCAACTAAACCTTCTTCGGTCTACAACAATAATCTTTTTTTTTATCAAACCACTGAACTGAAAAAGCTGTGAAGGTACCGCCACACTTGTGCCACTAAGGATCTCTAGGTGACCGAACATCGATCGCATTTAACTTGAATGAAATTAATCTAAAAGTTCGAAAATTTTATTTAGTAAAACTTTACTCTCATTAGTAAGTGAACATGGCAACTTCAGACTGTTTAACGTGAGTTGTATATAATTAGTTGTTGTAATAGTTGTATTTTACATACCGATTTTATATTCAGCATATTGATAGAATATTTAGTTGTTTGTTAGAGACGAATAATCCTATCCAGCCCATTCAGTGAAAGTTCTTGATAATTTATCGCGTATACATTTTCAGTAGATTAGGTAACAGATTAAGTTAGTTTAGAAAACTGGAACTCGCTGTGACCTGTCGTGGATTCTGTTCTCATATTAAGGTCAAATCAAATTCACAAAGGAATCCATTTCTTGCAATATTTTCTAAGATTCGTTTACATTGAAATTTGATATGTATGCTGTAAACAAAACCTCCTCAGAACAAGTAGGAGACTGACAGAACAGTACAAGAACCAAGAATTACAGTCGCCACTTGCTAGAACCTTCTCTGATAACCCAGAGAAAAGGGGGTACTAACGCCGTACAGAAACAGCATAAGAGCCGATCATATAAAATGCACTTCCGGTCGCGTCCCCGTGAAGCGTCGTTACAATCCACCAACCGAGGATTTACTTCCCTAAAGAAGGGTAAAGAAAGGAACGTGAAACTTCACATTCAAACGGGCTAGTGGGTAACGACTCGTAAAGACTCAATTTTCAATGACACTCGGACTGGACAGTGGCTAGCTGAACCTTCTCAGCGAGGTCACTCGAGAAACGCATAACTGATTCAAAACTTAAATATTGAGCTACTTCTACTTATTAAAGCTTTCGCAATTAACATTTATAAACCCTTTTTACTCATAGTTTATTTCAGTAAAGTAACATATTTGGTTTAGTTACGAACACACAGAGTAACATTTTGTTCTAGGTTAGGTAATACAAAATTTACTCTAAAAAATCATTTCTGACAAGGTAGGAAAATACATGACTTAAAGAATCCCGACAGATCGTAGCCTCGATTTAGAAGAAAAATAATCTATTTCGATTTCATCTGTTCTGTCTATTATTATGTATCTGCACATTTGAAACCAATTGGACAGAAATAAGTTTTCACAAAATGAGTTCACATTTAGCAATTCAAGTCCAAATTCTTATTTTTCGAAATAATTTGTAAATCACTGCTTTTTATATGAACATGACTTCGCATAAGTTAAGTTATAATAAACAATTCGAAATTCTGACCCTTTCTTGAACACCATATGAAAATTTAGTTGACGTTGTGTCAGTTTCATTAAAATCACTTTTTCCAATACGTTCCAAACAGTAAGTAAGGCAAGTACAAGGCTAACCAGAAATACCAAAATTCTCACATTTTAGCACTCTATAGAGAAGAACCACATAACTGAAATGAATCATTGATTCCCGACCAATGACAAAGGACGACACTGTTCACCCATTCGTTTGAGATCAGCACTGTAAAAATCCTTCCCTTTTGAAGCTCAATATAAACGAAACAAAACTGTCTAAAATAAAATACAATGGAACGGAGCTTCAAGGTCGTTGCAATGTTTTGGTTCACAAGACAAATATTGACTATTTTGATGCACGGAACGCATTATTGAGCTACTGAAAATTTTCTATGTTAATAAAAGTCCATATTGACAACATGGTATTACTTTAGCTTACGTCTTGCATGATTTTTCGGAACGAAATAAGTCACATGTTCATGAATCGGAATCATGGAAATGTTACGTCATAGTGATTATTTCCATACCACCATTGATGTTTCGTTACAAAAAACAAGGACAGTATGTCGAGCAAGCGATAGCGAGGGACGACGGGTTAGAAAAAGCCAGGTTCGATATTTCCTTTTATTATTTGTGATGCAAATCACTTTGGCATTACTATAGTAGTGACGCACCAATTTTAAAATCACTAAAACCAAACCAAAATCGATTTCCTTTTTCGTAAATTATCTAAAATTACTGAACATATGAACGTGGAGGTTAGGTAAAGTTAGGTGCGGTCATTTATCTTTACAAAATATATGTTGACACATATTCACACTTAGCTTCAGCACACACGCGTGTTAACTCTCCCACTTTCCATTAGAAAGTCGTGTACAATTGTTTCGGGGCCTTCTCCTTTCCTTACATAAATACTCTGCTAAATAACCGTCAAAATGCACTTTCTCTCGTCATTTCCATACGATTCAATAACAATAACGCAAGAAATGTCATAATCATCACAAAGACACGCCATTCCAACACTGCCTTACCACCTTCCACATGACAACAACTGTAACTCTACGCAAAATAGTTCCTTCCGCCACAACATGCAGTGCGTCCTAAAACATCTTCAAAACACACTAAAACTATATCATTATTCAATTCAAATGTTACCAACATCAATATTTTCCTCCCTAATACTCTCAAACATCACACAATTATCTCAATTCTTCCTGTAAATTTCTAAAAATTGGTGCGTCACTACTATAGTTAACCCATCACTTTTAACAGACACCACTTGTGACTGCTCCATTTACGTTTCCAAATGGAACGCCCGACGTATACTAAACAGAGGCCGACAACATTACTATTTCTTCGATTTACACTATATTTAACGCACGAAATTATGAAGATACTTCATCAGAATAAAGGTTTCATTAAAATGTTACGTCATAGTGACGTTTATTTCCATTCACAATTGATGTCTTGCTACAAAAATTATGGTCAGTATGTCGAGTAAGCGGTAACGAACGAAGACGGGTTAGAAAAAGCCAGTTTAGATATTTTTCTTCATTATACGCAATGCACATCACCTTTGACAGACACCACCTGTGAATGCTTCATATATGGTTCCAAATTGAACGCCCGACGTATACTAAAGAAGGGCCTAAAAGACAAATAGTACTGAAACATACTATGCATGTAAATGTTCACCTGTGGAACGTGATTTCTCGATGCTTTTCCACTTCTAACTGCATTATTTATTTATTTCTCCCTTCCTTAAACGACAATGATATACTGCACAAGTCGGCACTTTAATGTTTATAGCACTTCTACGCTAAAAAATTACATGCACCTTTAAATTAACGTGATATTATTATTACGTCATATAAAAACAGACTACGTCATTATCGGTCCTACGCACATGGTTTCCAACCATTTCTATTATAAGGATAGTACAATACACTCTAAATTATCGTATTTTTGCTTCTTGTATCGTACACTCCGCACGAAGATTTTTTATGAAGTATTCCATTATATGCTAATTTCACTCGTAAAAGAAGCATAAATGATTTATCTTGAACGTCTACTGAATTATTGTACATTTGGAGCAGATCGTACAAGTTAATATTGTATATCGTATTTAAACATACATTATCGTACATTTCCGTCCGGGTCGTATTGGTTAGCAATGGTGTGCGCACCGTATTTCCCTCTGCTCCCCACCGGCTTCACACCCCTCGCAAAGAAACCAAGCTTAGGCTCTCTCTATTTTTTATAAGCTCTATGATTTTTATGATACGAAGAAACTTTCTGAAGTAAAGTCATTCTAATAAACTTCAGTTGGAAACTGGGACGGGTGATTGATCCTATATCACAATGTTGCAAACTATGGATGAAATATCTTAAGAAATTACGTATTATAGTTTATATAAAATAGCGAAAACCTTACTACCTGATCAATAGTTTGCAACACTGCGGTGTGTGCTTTACACATGTTGTTTATCTCCACTAGAGTATGCAAAATATCCAATAACACGACGTAGTCCCATTTTAAAGCTTTATACGTTATACAAGGTTAGCAACACTGGTAGTCCGGTGACATCGTGTTTTCACTCCTGCTATCCACGATGTTGATAGAAACAAATTTACGCAAACGAAATTTTCATTCAATCTGTCGTTTATGACTTCTTGAGAATTATTAATTTTTTCCCATTCTTGGGCGTCGACGTTAGGCTCCAAGTTGGAAACACTGTATCTCCAAAACGAAGCTAAATCGAACCCATGATTATAGGAACTTTTATTCTTATTTTGGTGTGACAAATTATCTACCGGCGTATTTGCGCATATAACTGGGACACCACCATATTCAGCTGTTTTCCATAATATGCAGGGTGAACCCGAAAGATGTGGAAAAACTTCGGGAGGTGATTCCTTAGATCAAAATAAGAAAAAGAAGTCCTGTGGTAAATTCTTGAATTCCGCTTCGTGTAAGAGATACAGGGTTTCCAACTAGGAATCCAAAATCGACTGTTGACAATTGTAACTGAACAGAAAGATGTGGAAAAACTTCGGGAGGTGATTCCTGAAATCAAAAGAGGAAACATGTACATACGAACATCATGAAAAACTGTACTAAGCATAGTTTAGCAGACAGAGGCGTCTCAATAAGCAGGATCAGCGTGGTAGTTGATGGTTCTGTCGCATGACCGAGAGGATACGTCCCTCGGACGCAAGTTTCGCTCATATCAAGTAACGTGGACAACTACGACGAATGCTCACAAAGCGAATGATTGAAAAGATAAGGACAGCGAACACACAGGTGATGGTCGAAGTAATGCGAGACACGCGGAGCACGAATGATAACCTGTATAGTAACTATGACCAGAAATGCACACCTTGCTCTCAGTAAGAGTAATTTTGTAGCCACCATACGTTCAACATCGCAATAGTTTACTTACCTCTAGTTTAATCACAGTAAATGTTCTAAATGGCCCCATCACATTCAATGCAAGCGTTTACGTTTCGCATCAGTGACTGACGTACCCTGTCAAATGTTGCAGCCTGAGTCCGCATAGTATCACGTTGCCCTGGACCGCCACCTCTGCTGTTCTTGGTATCTGACCTACACCGCTCTGGTCTCTACTTTCCCCCATCTTCGGCCACCTCTACATCCGAAATGATGTAACCATTTTGCTTGTTTTCCTCGGACTTTCCTTCTTCTTTTGTATCAAGAATTACGTCCAGCAGGTTGTCCACATCGTTCTGTTCAGTTACAATTGTCAACAGTTGATTTTGATTAAAAATTGGCAGTCCTCTATCTCTTACACGAAGAGGAATTCGAGAATATACTAGATGACTGTTTTGATCTCAGGAATCACCTACCGGAGTTTTCCCACATCCTCCTGTTCAGTTACAATTATTGTTAACAGTCGATTTTGGATTCCATGTTGGCAACCTGTATCTCTTACACGAAGCGGAATTCGAGAATTTGCCACAGGACTTCTTTTTCTTGTTTTGATCTCAGGAATCACCTTCCGAAGTTTTCCCACATCTTTCTGTTCAGTTACAATTGTCAACAGTCGATTTTGGATTCCAAGTTGGCAACCCTGTATCTCTTACACGAAGCGGAATTCGAGAATTTGCCACGGAACTTCTTATTCTTGTTTTGATCTCGGAAATCAACTCCCGAAGTTTTTCCACATCTTTAGGATTCACCCTGCATATATCATATTCAGCCGTTTTATATCCACTGATGGATGAAGGCCTCCCCCTTTTCTTTCCACATCCATGTAGCTCCTGAAAAACGCTTGATTTCATCTACCCATCTTATATTTGGACATCGTCTCCGTCGTTTCTTTTCTCTAGGAATCCAATGTAGTACATTTGTCGTTCATCTTCCATCCGTTCGTCTAGCTATGTGACCGACAAATCGCCACTTCATCTTATTCGCAGTTTTGATTACATCCTCTACCTTTGTTTGTGGAAGAATCCATTCATTTGTCTTCCTGTCCCTCCTAGTTATGCCTAGCATTAATATCTCCATTGCTCTTTGTGTGACCCTTAATCTTTAAGTCGTTTGCGCATTCAATGTCGAAGCTTCACAGCCGTACATCATAACAGGTAAGACACATTGATTACAAACTTTACGCTTGATAAACATTTGTAGTTTGCTTTTGGAAATAAAGTGTAGTTTTCAAACAAACTCCATTGCGTTTTACATCTTCTATTTATTTCATTAGTCAACTTGGAATCCGATGTTTTGAGCTCGCCTACGTAAACATACTCATCAAATATGCCTATTGTCTCTCCGCTAATCTTTATGTCCTTCTTTTGCAGCATGTTGATTGTACATTACTTTTGTTTTGTTAAATTCATTTCAAGACCTATTTTCGAACTCTCATTACTCAGTTCTTCCATTCTGGTTTGTAGTTCTTCAATACATACATAAATACTGTGTACTGACAGTATTTATGTATGTAAATAGCTAATCAAAACAAACATATGAGTAACATAAACAGTGGCAGACGACAGACAACTCCACACCAAAACACCAGATGGAGCTGGTATCAAGAGATAGAGGGAGCTGGAATCGATGGAGGAGAAGCATGGAGGACTACCTCTACATTCACCTATAAAACCAACTCTTGGGTGGTCAACTCCACTTCCTTCACCTGTCCACAGAGGGCTTTGCTTCTCGTATCATCCTGCACACACAGAGGGCTTCGCTTCTGGTGTGTACTCTACCTAATTACTCTCTCCCTTTGTCCACAGAGGGCTTCGCTTCTGGGACAACCTCGCTCACACAGGGGCATCGCTTCTGGTGGGCACACTACCTTACTCAACCTTATTGCACACAAAGGGCTATGCTTCTGGTGCATCCCAGACACACAAAGGGCTACGTTTCTAGTGTCTTCCTTTCGTGCACAGAAAGCTTCGCTTCTGGCATGGTACCTCATCCCTGACCTCTCCTTGGAGAACACCACACAAGGAGAAGACGACAGCGCTAAATATTTCTGTAATCAGTAGTCTACGGGACGCTCATTTTGTTAACATACAATAGCAACTTCTTTATCAAATTTATAATAAAATTGGTTAAGGGCTAAAACCGAAAACATGTGTATTACTTACTCGAATTATGGGGCTTTGAGAGAGGGCCGCAAGAACATTACGATATTTTAAGGGGAAGTTTGCCGAGTTCTTGTGGGGGTATCAATTGTTTGTCCCAGGCAGAAATCGATTTAATGATCCCATATAGTTTTTCTGTGTTAGCTGCGCTTTTTATTGAAGAATCAAGTTAAAATGATGGTGTAGATAGTGCTAATTTATGGAAGTGAATACTTCATTGTTTATTCTTAGAGTATATTTTTATACTAGTTGTACGGGTTAATAATGCGGATTTGCAAGCAAAGAAAACAAGATACGTTGACAAGAGACATAACACGTTCTTTATTCAAAATAATGTCCATCACTAGCTACAGATTTGTCCCTTCTTTCTGGTAATTTCTGGATACCGTCCCAATAGAACTTTGCTGGTTTGGAGGTAAACCATTCAGAGATCCACTTTTCCACTTCTTCGTACATTGTTAAGTGCTACTTAGACAGCGCGAGTGTCATCGATCGGAACAATGATAACATGGAGGAGTAAGATCTGGTGAATGCGACGGGTGGGTTAATACCTCTCAAGCAAGATCCTTTAGTGGTCTTTAACTGGTTTTGATGTGTGTGATGACGCGAAGTAAAATCACTTTGCCATGTCTTGTGGCCCATTGCGGTTGACTGACAATCAATGCGTGAAGCAAATTGGTTGTTTATTGTCGGCAGCGATCACTATTAACGATTTTACGAGTTTTAAAAGTTCATAATACAACACACGCTCCTGATACCGCCAAGCACAGTGCATCGTCTTCCTGCCGAAGCGATTTGGCCTTGCAGTTGATGGTGATGGTTGACCTGGATCAACCCGTGATTTTGTGCATTTGGAATTCTTAAAATATACCAATGTTTCATCGCCAATCCCTAGTCGATGCAGAAAGGTCTTTCCTTGGTGTTTTTGAAGCAAGAGTTTACTTATGAATTTTCTCATTTTCATTTTTCTTTCGGTCAGTCGATGTGGCACCCACTTTTCTTCCTTTAAAATTTTTCTCATTGCTTGTGAATGATAGTAAATGGTTTGCTAAGCAACGTTTAATCGTTCTACAAGTTGCGTTTGAGTTTGCCACGCGTCTTCCTCCAATAATGCTTACAATTGTTGGTCTTCAAACTTTTTTTGTTGACCTGGGTGTTCCTTGTCTTTAACACCGAAATTACCACTTTTAAAACATTTAAACCAGCGTTCAGACGCATCTTGAGATGGAGCATGTTCACTCAGGGATGTAATACTAAATTTTTAGGAAGGAATACACTTCGCTTGTTGTAGCGAAATCTTTAGCTTGCTATCCCATATACAGTACTTGCGTACTTCATAAATTTTAGGTGGGTATACGCTGATCACTAAAATATTGAGGTGGGTATACACCGTATACCCGCGTATACCTTCCATTACATCCCTGTGTTCACCATTAGCTTCCTGCTGTATACTATAACTTTCGGCAGCACTTTTCGTCAATATGAAGTAACACTCGGCACATTTTTTTTCTTTTTTGGCACGAACTTCGACACGTGTTAGCGTCATAATATCTATGATCTTAACACCTTCGTACCATTTTGACTTATCGGGTTTTCACGCTTGTTATCACTACAAGAAAATAGCACAGATAATCTAAAGCACTCGCCTAGCTAATGCCATATCTTGAAAAATCGGTACACTAGTATACGGAGAGCATAGTCTCTTTTAAATGAAATTAACCTCAGGTGACACTCGCAAATACATCTCACTTCTCCAGTTTTATAAAATTTGGCATGCACATTCCGAACCGCATCTGGTATGTCTAACAATGCCTTTTTATTATCTCAAGACGTTTAAATATTATTTTGTAATATTTCTCGCACAAGAAACTTACAAAATGATTTTGCAACTTTTTAAGGAGTCGTCAAGGGCATCTTTTCTCAAATTTGCTATGGGAACTTACTTCTAAAACTATATATAAAGTGTTGATTTTTTTATTTATAATGGTTACATTCGATTCGATAATAATGGAGTACGATATACTGTATAATAGTACAAATATGTATCAATGATATACATTTAAGAACATCTATAGAAAATTATTAAATTTTTATCAAGTATGTGTTTGAACTTTAATTTTTATACATGTATGCAAAGTAAGGCTAGGAAAATTTAGGTGGGCCTTGGAAAAATTTAGGGGCTAAGCCTAGGGGGGCTACGAGCCTGAATCCAACCTAATAGAAGACAACTCCTATTATAATAGATTGCTTAACAAATCGAAGCTGGGTGCCTGTAGAGTTCGAAATTCTTAAACATTCATTGATTTGAAAACATTAACTTTAAAAATAAACCGAACTTACAATTAATCATTCCATTAAAGCTATTTAATCTTGTGGCTACTCAATGAAACCCTTGAGCATCAAAAATGTTATCCAGAGAACATTCAAATTTATTTAGAATCTTGGAATACTTTTACAATAAGCAAGTCGATGCTCGATACATAATATTTCTTAACATAAGAAAAGTTAGTTTCATTTCGTTATAGCATAATCGCTTCAGAACAATAATAAATGATTAAATAGTAATTCTCCAAAATTCACTTATATTTTGATTAGATTGGAGACTAAAATATTAATTGAATCGTCAGTTTGAAGAAGGAAATCCAAATAGCTGTTTTGTGGTAAATTAACAAAAACTGTATAATATATTTACTATTTATTGAAAAGAAACGATATTTTTACTGAATATTCAAAACGGTCTTCTGATACTTGCGTACTGCTCAGACAGTTAGTTTACAAGTATTGTTTTTTTTTCTGTAGAATTATAACAAGTTGGTGGATTTGTTTCCTTCTTCAAATTTATGGAAAAACGTCTGCACATTTTTAAGTGTTGATACGTAAGAATGGAAAAATCGACCAGAAAATGAAGAGAAACGCAATAGAAACCTTCAGATGAATGTTATTTACAAGAAATGTATGCACAATGAACTCGAAAGTTACAAGTAAGTAATAAATTCATTTTTTCCTTCTCTCCACTGACAGAAATTTCGCCCTACAAATGTGCAAAACTGCTTTTATTCCGTAACAGTGATTGCAATAGTTGCTATATGTAAATATCTTTTAACAATAGCAATTTAAAATACCAGTGTATGAAAACATTTCTAAATGCGAGTTATTTATTTCCGTCTGTGAAAAAGAAGTTTAAAACAATATTTTGGACTAACCTATTTACCTGTATCCTGTTACGCTTGCAGTAGAGATATGGACGAAGGTAGTTTAGTTCATATCATTACTGTTATAAAACTATCATATGTAATTATCGGAGCTTGGATTTACCGGTGGATAAGAAACAGTACATCAAAACACGATTAAATCAGGAAAGTATAGAGCGGTGGGTAGGGGGAAGCGTAATAGTTTCATGCTGAATTAGTATAATAACTTGCGACTAGCGACAGGAAGAGCTGAGCCATTCTCGCGGATGCGCATTACTCCTTAACAGTAAATAGTACTTCCAAGCAACTGCATTCAGTTGGCAATTTAGCGTATTGATAGCATGTTGGAAAGCTAATGCAAGGAACCTGGGATCGAAACCTGGTGCATTTTTTTAAAAATGAAAATAACGTTTCTCTTATATATATATATATATATATATATAT
>JAGDQP010055953.1:0-13035 GCA_022664845.1 Lepisma saccharinum
AAGTAATGCCTTCGGTTTAGCTGAAACTGATTTTCGTTTTCATAACTGAAAATCAATTTCGGTTTTCAAAACCGGTTTTCGGTTTCGGTTTTCAGGTATTCGATTTTTCCAAAAACCGAAAATGTCATAAGATGTGAACAGCACTACTTTAGATACCTAAATTATAGCACGTTAACGTTGGTTCGAAAGTGTTGAATATTTTACCTTGCACTGCACTATAGTTGATGCTACTTTTCAAATGCACGTTCTTTCTCTACTCAGCATTACGTTTGTTCATTTCGGAAATTAGTGTGGTTTAAACTGCACGAAATCTCCACTGTACGACCGTTTTATTAATCGTGAAATAAAACGATTCGCAATTTGTAATTTTGATTGCAAGCAAATTTCAAAATTCCTTCGTTGCGTTCGCAACCCGTAAGCCAGTTCTCACATAGAAATCCATTCTGTAAATTTATTCCTGACCCGACTATAGTGTATCTTGACTGTATTATCAGGAGTTTAGGTTAGTACAAAAGTGGAAAATGCTTTACGAAATATTTGACAACAAATTTGGAATATCAAAGTTAAATTTCTGCCCAGTAGTTATATTTGTAATTAATCTTTTTCGCAGAAAGAAATGTTATGTTTCGGTGATTGTAGAAATTTGTTTAACTGGGCTTAAGTGTAGAATGCCTACCATATTTGGAAATTGAAAGTAACCTAATCTTTTGGAAGAAATGTGCGTGAAATCTTGTCTCTGCTCATAGGCAGAGCATTTCTGTAGACAATTAACTTACCATTTGACATGTGAAATTAACAGCATCTTTAAAAACACGTTTTGATGTGCTAAAGATTCGCTTCAGAAACGTTTTTTTTTTACGAAATTCATTAATCAGTCTTTTGCATTGAGTTTGTTATTCTTAGGCAACAATAAATAATATTTTACCAGATATTCCTTGTGTTACGGGTATTAAGAAGTAGGTGGTTTACTATCTCTGTGGTATTGCTATAAAGATTCCCAGCCTTTCGCTATTCCAGTTCGCGAAGTTTTATTTCATGTGTATATGAGAAAGAACTTCTGAAGAAGTTAAGTTTTGATATTTTGATTCGATGCTTCAGCAAACATTATGGAATAGTCAAATCTGTTGAGGTTATCTAAATTTCGTGATTAATGTTAACTGGCGCGCGACTGCGTTGTGCCTTGCACATTTTAGGGGCATAATTGTGATAGGTGACTAAAATAGCGTTTTGTGTTCGGCTTTCTTGCAGGATGTTCTCGCCTGCATTTCCATCTCCTTTTGGAGGCCTTTCTCTTCGTGTTCTGTCCTTCTGTTGTTTGCCAACTTACTGCGTTTTGGGCATTTCTTTCGGGCTTCTTCCATGCATGCTTCGTGGTTCTAGACTAGTGCGCATTTTGTCTTCGATGGTCCTACGCTGAAGCAAGGCACTGATGGGTAGGTCCCTCCTTGTTTTCAGGTCCGATATCAGTTCTCGTTTTTGTTTTGTGCCCTCTCCTGTGGTACAATGTAGGCTTGTCTTCCAGATAGGTTTTACCACGTTATGTGTAGTTGGATAAACCCCCTTTCGTCAACAATGCACCACTGGCCCCCTTGTTTGCTTTTATGTTTGCCTGCCTTTGAGGAGGAAGTCCGGTAGATTACACGTTCAATATATCTAACAGTTTATAGAAGAAAAAGGCGTTTTCCATCCTCTGTATTCGATTTACTTGCTCTCTATGTTCTTTCTTTCTCGGGTCCCCTTGTTATTATTTATTGACGACAGCACCAATAATTTTGGCTGTGACGGTTTACCTAGGCTCTGTACCTACATACGAATTTTCATCAAAATCGGGCTCTGACACCTGGTGAGTGTTCCTTGTCAGTTAATGAAAAGAAATAATTGACGTATTATTCTTCACGGATAGATCCGTAGCAGAGTGCATAAGCCAACGGACAACAAATCATACCTTTGCAAGTTCGAATGCATTCGCAGAGAAGTAAGATCATTTTCAATTATAAATGAAGACAAGAACATGAGATTTAAAGATCACGTTTTTTTTTCTTAAAAAAAAAAAAGGCTTGTAAAAATATACTTAATTCCGTATATTAAAATAGTAAATTGCTCTCAGTGATCAATATCGTTACCGAGTGGTATCAATATATGAATATCGGTAAAATTGTTTGCCATTCGATATTGACCAATGCTGGATAACGACATCGCTAGAAATCGCAAATTGTCTACTACTGATAGCGGTCTATACTGATGTGCTATTGTGGATTAAATGAATAGAAAACTTTACACAGGAAATGAATTAGAAACACATACCATCGCCTTTGCTTTACTGTAAGCTGGAGATTAGAAAAAATATAAAAAAAACAATAAAAAAACTTTTTAAATATATATTTTTCTTAAACAATTCTTACCAAAAAGTAAAAAAAAAAAAATTTTGTTTATGCATGACTAGAAAGAAAAGCATGGAGCGCTCACCCATTTACAGTCACTTTATAAATTCTTCAATTGGCGCACCCACGCCTTTCTTTTAATCATGCGTAAACAAAGTCATTTTTTACTTTTTCTAGGCTTAATAGCTCCATTAAGTTCGTTAATGAGCAAAATCGGTCGCCATCTTGGATCCAAAATGGCCGCCGAACCCATTGTTGTATAGAATACACAGCCTAAACCGCTGAGGCTATTAAAATCAAATTTGGCATAAAGGTACAACATCACTTTTTGATTATGAAAATGTTAGCTAATGAGTTCAAAGACGCCATCTTGGATCCAAAATGGCGGAAGTAAGAAATCTATTTTCCATATCGTTTGAGCTAGAGATACGAAATTTGACATAAAGGTGTATTGTCACCAGTAGTTCAAGAAAATATGACAAAATGTTGAAAAAGTCGCCGTCTTGGATTCAAAATGGCCGCCGAAGCCATTGTTTTATAGAATACACAGCCTAAACGGCTGCAGCTAGAAATATCAAATTTGGTAACACTATACATTATCATTTGTATGTTACTAAAATATTACATGATGTATCCAAGGACGCCATCTTGGATCCAAAATGGCGGACCTAAAAATCCATTTTCCACACCGTTTGAGCTAGAGATACGAAATTTGGCATAAAGGTGCATTATGACGAGTAGTTTAGGGAAATATTACAACATTTGGGAAAAGTCGCCATCTTGGATCCAAAAGGACCGCCCAAAATCTCATTTTGCACACCGTTTGGGCTGGATAAATGAAATTTTACTTGAAGTTGTACTATCACAAGTAGATCACGATAATATAAGAAAACTTTCATAAAGTCGTCAACTTGGATCCAAAATGGCCGCCCCAAAAACCCAATTTCCAAATTATTGAAGGTAGAGAAACGAAATTTTCAATGAAGGTGTATGACCAAGAGTAGGTTACAATAAATGGGGCAAATCTTCCCTTTGGGGGCGCAGCCCCCCGTGGGAGGGTGCAGATGGACTCCGTGGTGGTGTAGTGCTGCAGGGAGATTTTGGTTAAGATAAAGGAGGCGCATCCTCTCAAAAGCACTGAAGTTGAGGGGCGAGCCCCGGCTCCCAGCGAAACTTCGAGATCTACCTCAGCCTGTAGGCCTACCGAAAGGGATTTTTTAAAAATTGAAATATGCTTTTAAAATATATAAATATATGAAAGTAACAATGGAATATTGTATTGTCACTCGACTTACGTCGCTGTGCAGAATTTTATCATTCTATGAGGCAGGGAAATTAATTAAATTAACATTACAAGATTTGATGACACCACAAACCATTTAGCACTAAAGAAAATAATGTAAAAAGAGTTAATGTCAGTAAAAGAAAGTTTTTTCTATTAAATTGTTTCCAATGTAATTATTGATTTTGTGTTATTGCCTTTTGTTTTCAGATGTAAAATGGAGAGAGTAAAAAGTAAATATTGATTATGTATTTAAATGATTTGCATATTGTGTCATCGAATATTAGCAATAAAACATTGTGTGATGAAAAGTTCAATGTTTGGATGTTTGTTTTATTTATTTGTATGCTGATAATTCACAACGAAAACGAAAAAGCATTTTGCCAAACTTCCGGGCTATAGTCATCACATGTATGATACAACTGACTATCCCGCCAAAACTCTGGAAAACTGTAAGGATGATCGGCCATTGGTATCGAACACAGCACCTCCCGAAAGCGAAGCCAACGTTCCACCAGCTGAGCTACGGTTGCTCTATCTTTATTCCCTGTTTTAATCGTAATCGACTAGACCGCAAAGGCATTTTTATTGCGATACTACCATTAATCCAGACCACATAGCAAAATAATTAAAGACCTCTGATCTAGTGCTTCCGGCACTGTCAGTTGAATAGTTTTGACAAACACCATCATAATGTGATGGTTATCATGATTAGATTCGTCCCAATTTGTAGGCAATGAACTGTTTACACACATCTCACTGCATCAAAGTAGCACACGTCTCTATTCCAATTAATTCATACAACGTAAAGGGAATTCGTCATTTTTCCGCTGAAAATTTTTAACACTTAATTTTTGTGGTTTACATGTATGCCTGTAAAACACATTAGATATTGAATTTTAATCATGAACGTTTCTCAGGTAACAGACAGATCTATGATGGACTGATTCAAAACTGGCGGTATCTCGATTTTCGAAATTTTGTGGGAACGCCGTTTTCCCACTACTAAGCCCTCAACTGTATTGTATCTCTCCTGTCCTAATACTGTAGTTAATGTCAATTTCAACATATGACATTTTGAAACTTCAAAACAAATATGAGTTGCGTTATTTTAATTTCTTCCTCTGTCTCCAATAAAACTTTCTCACAACTTACATAGAGAAATTAACTTCATCGTTCGGTAACATGTCCGAACGATTGGTGATTGCAGAAACCACATAAGTCCAAAAGTTTTCTAAACTGAGACTGTGAAGGATCCGCAAGCACAGAACTAAGAAACCACGTAAGTACAGGACTCCGTACAGAAGATGAGCATTAATGTCGACGCTTTGTGGATCAATTATTACCAAATGAATCCTTTTGCTATTTGCACGGATTGTCAAATTTTTACTTGGAATTCCGATATAACACACAACTGCAGGGGGTTGTAATAATTTCCATCTTTATTGACGGTTTGTTCGCCTACGTTCTCTTTGGAAAAGAAGGCGGGAAAATAAATCCATCAGCTGTGTACTCTTCTCATCAACAAAGAGGAACTGGACAGCATGAAGAAAAAAATGTGACCTACATTCGGCGTTGACAACGATGCACAATTTCCTGAAATATGCTGCTTTACGATGCCACTGCATTTTCTGCGCTTTAATATTATACACTTTGGTGTTCTTCTTTGTGTATCCACCAGACTTCTGAAAGTGTACACTACTCTCTTTACTGTTCAACGTTATTTTCTTAAAGGTTTTTAATCATTCAGTGATAATGCTTGCAGCTATTACATACTTTCTTCAGACTTCTTTCCCTCCGTCTTTTCCCACCTTTGTGGGAACGACGTTTCAAATGAGTCCTCTCCACAAAGCGCTGTCCTGAACTTCTTCCCATGACAGACCTTCCTCCCTAAGATCATTCTTAATCCTATCCATTCATTTTCTCCTTGGCTTTCCTCTACCTCTCTTGCCCTCCACTTTCATTACCATCACTTTTCTAACTTCATAGTATTTTTTTCTTTTCATTACATGTTCATACCACTGCAGACTTCTTTCTTGTATATTCTTAGATATATCTACAATCTTAGTTGTTCGTCTTACTCTCACATTTCCCACTCGATCTCTTCTTGCTACCCCACACATCCAGTGTAGCATTCTCATTTCGGTAACATCTAATATATTTTCTTATGCTTTCTTTATTGGCCATGTTTCTGCTTCTATATCACTGCTGGTCTAAACACTGTTTTGTAAACCATCCCTTTATTCTTCATCGTGATTCTGCGGTCACAGAGAACGCCACATAGTTCCTTCCAATTTCGCCATCCCTCTTTCATTCTGTGTGTTATTTCCGAGTCCAAATCACCATTCCCAGTAACAGGAGCCTAAATATTTAAAACGTTTCACTTTATTTAATACTTCTTGCAACATCACGTCTCCATTTTATCCTTCGTTAAATTCAGCATATTTCCATTTTTTGGTACTTTCTATGTTTTTAAATATTTACAATTACGTGATACTTGTGTTTTGGCCATTTTTCTGTATTTTTTTTATCATGCTGTACAATGTTTATAGTTGCAAACATGACAGTCACTTTCAAATTTAAGTATTACACGTCGAGAAACAACATATGTCTGTTCGAAATTTTACATTTTCAAACGAACACTTTGCGGCAAAATCGGACGACATGTCTGTCGTGTAATACATTGATAAAGGTAAACAACGTTATTTCAATCCAGCATAAATCATCATATTCGTATGTTATGGATAATATCCAGGATTATTCACTCACCTGTAAAATTCTACAGAACATACTTATGGGCTTTCCGCGATCAAAGATTCTTTTAGGATTTAGGGAAATGCCGTAAAGACTTATAGCACAGTGTCTGACTCTCCGTCAACAACTTTCAACTCAGATACTACTATGGCTAGGAAAATGATTGAGGTGTCGTTAGAAAGGTCTCGGCAAGACAAACACAAACCTATATAGATCATAGAAATCGCAGGGGTGGTTCAAGAGATAGGGGGAGTAATTTCTAACTGTGGAACTACTAGGGCTAGGGAGGCTGTTGAGAGGTCGTTGGAAAGGTCCCGGCAAGACGAGTTCAAATATGTTATTATTCACCCACATCGCAGGGGGGTGCCAGGGATAGAAGCAACTTTCAACTCAGGAACTAGTCGAGCTAGGAAGGTGGTTCAGATGTTTTTGGAAAGGTCTCATCGTAATTTGTGAAACAGGGATCATATACATTGGATGCTTTCTGCTGAAGCCTGGCGGTAGTACATGTGCACAGTCCTATGTCCCACCTAACTTGTTTTACTGCTGAGTTTTGAAGAAGTGTAATATGTTCTATCTTTCCTTTTCGATTTTCTTTGGCTTTTTTTTTCTCCATGTACAGAAATGATTAGCCTCCGGAGGACTTCAATAGGACAGCAGACTACAAGAGAAAAGTAGCTGCAGCCAACGACACAGATGATGTCGGTTCGATCAGCCCGCAAGGGACGAGTAAGTGGCGTTAGTGTTTCGAGAGAGACAGAGAGAGAGAGAGAGAGACAGCGATGGGAACCGGAAGAACAGAACACAGCTGTGTGTAGCTAATGAGGACTGCAACTGATCGTTTAAAAACCAATTAAAGCTGTATACGAGGATCGACATACGAGCAACCAAAAAATCAATCATGTTATTTGCAGAGAAAATGGAAAATCCTGTTAACACGATCCCTTCAGAATCACTTCCTATCACTCCCTTTCTATTCATCCTCTTTTTTCACTTACAAATAGCATTCTCTACATGAATAGGAACAGAAACTTTCCTTGAAAGTTAGGGATTATATACGTGTCGTAGAATAAAAAGAAATTCGATACTGTTTGAAGGAATTACAAGTGTAAAAGCTTCTGATATCAGAAGTTTACAAAACCTGACAAAATACAATAAAGGTGTTATATTTACAACATCTGTAAAATATACTGAGTGAGTACAATAAAAATTGTAGCGAATAAAAACATTTTATATCTGATGGTCCAATTTTTAGAAGGTCCTTCTAGTGATCATTTCCAATTGTCTTCAAATATAACAAAACTAACTTCTAAAAGTTGCAAACTCCAAAATCTAAAACTTGAGGTCTACACAAACTCTAAGAGGGAGTCAAAAAATGTCGAGATTGTCTTACGAAACAATTCGCAGGCACGTCAGAAACAAATCGCAGACACATACGAAAGAAATTACAGGCACATACGAAACAAATCGCAGGCATTTTTTTTTACTTTAGCAGTATAAACACTACCATCATAGAGTTTGCTTTTACTACAGAACTTTTTACATTTACTTGATTGTTAGAATTTTTCTTTAAAAAATAGACTAAACCTGTTGATTTTATGCCACTGAAACTCTTTTTCGGACATTCGTTGTGGTTTATTTATTTTTATTAGCATAATGTCAAAAATGCCTTGTGAAAATCTTAAAACATGTTTTAAAACTGTTGATGTTATTTTGTGATGCAACATTGAACTCGAACGATGTAAATACACAGTAAAAAGTAGTTGTGTTGATTCAACACAATGCGGTGTCCCAGCATGACTACCATTTTTTTGTGTTAAATCAACACAACACACGGTGTTGATTACGGTACTGGGAGAAAAGAGTTACGGCTGCAGCAAGATTTGAACATGGGTTGTTCAGTTAAAAGTCGAGCGTCTTACCGCTCTGGCTAAATTGTCAGACAGAAAGATCATTAGATCCAAAAAGTATAGAGATAAAAAAAAATGTTTCTGAACCCCAAACAAAAAGATTCTTACTCTCACGACTTATGCCATGATTTAATCACTTTTCGATTAGTCAATCAGCAATCCGGATTCCTATTAATTGAGCAGCATTTCTATGTAAGCGAGCGCAGCATTTGATATGTTGTTACGATAAGAAAGCAGTAAATCTGCTCAAGTGTTTGGCTGTCGCCATCTTTCTTGCTTTCGTAAAAATGGATATATTCTCAATGAATAGGAATTGTGGTTCCCAATTAACAAATGGGAAGTGATTAACCATGGGAAAAGTCATGCAAGTAACTTTGTTTGTTTTGGGGATTCAGCAACTTATATTTGATCCCTTCACTGTTTAAATCTATTGTGTAGTAGTTTAATCCTAATGTTGCTCACTAAATATTGTTTGCATCTTGTGGATTTTCTGTCTGATGATTTAGACAAGTCGGTAAGACTCTTGACTTCTGACTGAACAACCCATGTTCAAATCTCGCTACAGCCGTAACTTTTTTCCCCCAGTACCGAAATTAACACTGTGTGTTGTGTTGATTTAACACACAAAAAGTGGTAGTCTCGTTGGGACACCGCATTGTGTTGAATTAACACAACTATTTTTTGCAGTGCAGAAGTTTAAGATGTTCTAACTTTCAGGAAAAGCAAAGTTTTCTTTAATTCCATAAACTTCTCTACCTTTTGGTAGCATTAAACAATGCCGTTGGTCAAAAAGAAAGTTTATTCTTATTTTTAAAGATCCGTCAGGTGTTTATGCCGCACCGTGTACGGTACATACGTAGTTTTGAAACCAGAGGCACCGAAATGCACGTTATCGTCACAAATGACATAATATCGTGACAAACATTGACGTAAATTAAATCAAAAGATTTAATTTGAGCAAATTAATGATTCAGTTGGTGAATCATAGATTGAATGGCACAGGTTAAGAATTTCATTCGCTAGTAATTTTGACGTTGAGTGGTTGACAAGTATAAATATCTTCTCATAGTTGCATTCCTTAAACACTTATGAAATTCAGTTCTTCGGTGCATCCATGATTGTTATTTTCTAAGTCCATACTTCTTATGAGCCTAATTTTCGAGTCGAAACTACGCATCTTTCGTCACTTCTTCAACGGAACATGTTTTGGACCAAGAAATTCACCCTTCAACTTAAGACCTTTTTTTTTAAAAAAAAAAAACAATCTGTAGCTCTTGAAATGGATGTATGCCGTGAACATTTGGCGATGTTGTTGAACTAATATCTTGCAATCGAATATCTCACGATTGAAACAGTTTTACTTCAATGAAATTTACCGACTCCGGCAAACTGTTTACTATGGTGTGTTCAGGACAAATGGTTTCAAACCAGCGAAGACTTACAAAAGATGTAGCCGAAGGCAAAATATGGTCAGCTGACGACTTTCAGAAGCTTTCCCAAGTTTGAAGCAAATTAGTGGCAAAGCAAATAAAAAGAACTTTACCGAAGTAGTATGTTTTCCATTCATTAAAATGTCATATTGTTTGTGAAAGGAGTCAAAGTACCTTTTAGGAATCAAATCCCTAATGAAATGTGAGACACTCTTAGAGATTATTCTATGTAATCTGTAATTAAGCTCTGATTGGCCATTAGTGACAGTGCTGTATTTCCACTAGTTGGTGGACAGAAATAAGAGCTCCATGAAAGGTTTATAAAATCGTTTATCGATTTTCGGAGGAAGTAAGAAAAATAGCACAATGATTCAGTTTCATTCATTCTCATATTCCTTCACTTTCCCGAACTACACCTAACAGATTCATTCAACTCTAGCGTGAATCTGTGTTAGAAAAATAGTACAGAAGTTGTACTAAATGGGAAAGAGTTGCCTTAGTTTCTATTTCGAATGCTCGACTACGATCACAGATACAAGTCACACTCTCTCTGAATGTCTCTTGGTTAGTTTGAAACTTAGTCTCGGAAAACAACTTGGAAACTTTGTCAAGAATCTGAAAAGCGAACTTCAATAAACAATCCTATCGTTGACCGGTTTGCCCAATAGCAATGTGCTTCGTCCATTAGTATTTCAAACGTTCTATCCGGAGACCAAAGAAGAACTGTTTTTCTTTTTAAAAAAAATAATACATGTATTGTTTAGTAAAGTTTCTTTCCGTAAATATAGCATTTTTTATTTGTAATATTTTTTGCCCTACAAGATGTATTACTTTCAATAGAAACAGTTATATTTTAATTTTGTTTTAAATAAATTTTTCTAACTTACAATCCTTAGAATACTAGGAAACCAACTTTGATTTTTCTACGATATTTTTTCATAAGAACTTACAGAAAGCTATAGCCAATGACATAATACCTAATCTGACATCGCAATTACATTTTCTTTATTACTATACATTTGAAGGTTTACTTTTTACAAAACAACACTTAGTCAATTTTACTTTTTTTTCTTTCTCTTTTTAATATAGCAAGAAAAAATCGTTTCAAATTCTACGCTTTACTGAATTTTGCTACATTTCTGATATAATCTGTTCACACAATACCGGTATGAACAGATTCTATCAGAGATGTAGTAAAATCAGCAAAACACGAAATTGGGAAGAGTTTATTTTTGCTATATTTAAAGAAAAAGTAAAAATCGACTACTGTTGTTTTGTAAAAGAAAAAACTTCATTTACAGTTTAAGTACTCGGTTCTTCAGAGGCTAGAATTTCCACAGGTTTGTTACTGATCTTCCCTTAGGCTAAAGATGGAAACCCACAACCTCAATGATCAATGAGGAATTGTGTGGTTTATCCTTAAACCACTGAGGTTCCCGTCCCAATCCTTGGGCTTGTAAGTTATGTAAATTTTCAGAAGCTACAAAATTGGAGGCAATAATTTATGTTAAACCTTTGAGTAGAACATAATCAAAATTTAACTTGGCTGCAAATAGTTCAAGAACCATGTCAATTCAAAATTGTCTTTTACAACCTCTGTGACTATACACGTTCAGTTTAAATTTTATTTACGGTATTAAGTTGTCATTTTCACAAATACGAGCAATAACCTTCAATTATATTTTCTATGGAAAACATTTATTCTCTAGTGTGATTGTCGATGGTAAAGTTCCGATACTTGATTCTTTGAAACAGTTCCGGTTCCACCGAAGAGAAAAATCAATTACAAAGTGTACGTGAAATGTTCTCACGTTCCGAAGAGTGTCAGAACGTTTAAAAAGAAAACAACCACTTGTTTCTCATGGAAGATTAACGAAATAAATTGTTTGGTTTAACACCGCGACTAGTTAGTTTCAACTTCTTAAGTGAAACAGCTACATTTCCACTTCTCTTTAATTAGATAATTTTATTTACCAGCCCTTGATTCTGGATCTGGCCGGTTTATGGGGACGTTAGCATACGTGTACGCACATCGAGTGTTACATACGAAATAAAACTCTTAATGGGAACAATGTATTCGTCTAATTAGGTATTTGAAATCCCACTTAAGTGTTGACAAAATCGATAATTAGTAGACTAAGCAAAAAAATGCATATCGATAATTAGTAGTCTCTCTTTACGACATTTCAACACCATCGTATATGTTTTTCATGTGAGGCATTATTAATTCTTGCTCCTTAGTGTGGTATTTATTGACTTTCTGCAAACAGCAAGGAGTTATTTAGCTACTAAATAATTACTTTAATCGATGGCACTTTCGTTTTTATGTAACACTTCCTTTGCCAAATGCACGCATGCCAAATACCCCATAAATCAACAACGTCTGTCTCGCACAAGCACGGGACAACGGAAGGATTTAACCACAACATTTTATATTTACTGTTCTTATTCCCAAACTGGTATGACCTTATTTCAAATTAAGTGAGAATCTTGCTAAACCACCATTATTCCAAGTATAATAAATAGGGTTTTACGCAGACTTTATTAATAATATCACAGAATTATTCAACTTTACCTTACACATTACTTTTACTTGCTAGGTAATTATCTAAGAGAAATTTAGAAGAAAAAATATGCAAAAAAAAAGTAAAATAAATGTATTAGTTTTTGACAGTCTGATACTTTATGAAGCTTTAATAATTTTAAAATATATATATATATTTGAAACGAATATACCGGTAACTTACATCTTGTTTCATATTATAGATCCTGTCGAATTAACAAAATATAATTTAAGAGAATTTGAAACAAATTTCAACATTAATGAGATGTACGATTTCATTTAAATGTTTATACTATGTAATAATTATTGCCTTGGTTTTGTAAACCATTGTGCAGTTAATTCAATTTGAAATGTGTTTAATCACAGCACATATATAAACAATTTCACATGCATAAGTACATATATTTTCGTTACATCAACATAAAGAAACAAACGAGAAACAAAGCTACAAACAATTCAGAGCAAATATACTGAAAATTTTGTTTCATAATGTGTACCAACCACAGAAAATATCAAATTATTTCCATCATACATTTACATTTACACATTTCCTCTCGTTAATATTAGAGAATACACGACATTCAACACGACGATTTATTAATATGTTTTCCTTGCTTTTGTGTGACTGACCACAATGAATAGAAGACTTATGAATACTGGATTACTGACAAAACACACACACACACACACACAAACACACACACACACACACACA